>OMNV01000555.1:17732-39749 GCA_900303265.1 Brotula barbata
TTTCAGATCATTAACGTATGCTGGGGCTGTTGGAATGGGTGTACCGAACGACAACATGGAATTGAACCGTGGATTTCAGGTTAAGGATCATCACTCTTTGCATTTGCCTTCCTTGCTTCCATAACTTCCTTGTTTTTCTGAATCATTAAGCCTGATTGAAATAGGAAAGTGTTTCACTCACCCGCTGGCCTTGGCTACTTAATACACAACAACAAACATGAATTTCTCCCCTCTTTAAATGGCCATGCTCTGTCATGTCCCTCATGTTGATTATAAAAGGCTGCAAAAAAGAAACATTTAATTGTCTATCAGGTGTATCTTTCCATATAAAAAAAATGATTTGATTGAATAAATTATAATTTTTTCACAGCACTAAACGCACTGTTCGCCTCAGTGTGCACACTCAATCAAAGCTATAAACATAACCTGTGATGAGACGATCTTAAAGGCATCTTTGGACGTGGAGGTTTTGGGAGAGTCCCCTATCTGCTCCTTCATGGATGTGAAACGGCTTCCATCGTTAAGGCTTGTCATCTCTCTGTCACTACCCATGGAAAATGCCTAATGGCACCAGTAAAGCTCTTTATTAGCTCATGGTGAACAATGAGCCGTGTCAACTGATAGAGAGACACCCGCCATCCCCAAACAGTGGACTCCAAGACGGCGACAATAACAATCAATAGCAATGCTTAATTTGTTTTATAGCTACTGCTGAGCACTCCTCAGCAGAAAGAGATGGTTTTCTGGCATTTCCACACACAAACATGCCACTCACGCCCGTCGTTTTGAAGGATTTGTCGTCATTTGCAAAGGAAGATATAGGTTGGGGCATATTTTCTTATCTATCGTAACACTTTTGGATATTTGGTGTTTAGGTATCTAAGCAGCACTTTAGTTTACATTGTGTGTGAAACATACCAAGCTGAACTAATCACTCCACTCAGTACAATTTCTTATCAGCGCAAGGCAATGTCACTCCACAATCCAATCTGTAAAAACACCTTGTACTGTCTGTCACTCATCTCCCCATCCAAACAACGACACGGCCGGGATGTGCAGAGACAAAAAGAGACACACTTTTCTTAATTGACAAATAATGGAGAAGGATCGCAAGAGACTCTGTGAGCGATTAATTCCCAATGTAAGGACAGACATTTTTGTTTAATGATGATGCTCATTATTGAATCTGTCGTACTTAACGCAAACTGCTATTAGTGTGCAATTTAGAACTCATTTACAGACAGGCCCGGAATCTCACATTTACTGCTTTGGAATCTTTGGGATATGTGTGTGTGTGTCTGTCCCTGAGTGTGTGGCTGTGGGTGTGTCCATGTCCCAAACACACCTGACAAATCATCTGGCTGTGAAAACCAAGCTAGTAGGAAAGTAGCAGGTTGTACACGTTTACAGTACACGTGGTATCTGCCTTAAAAATGAAGATGATGTCAGTGTTTGAGAGATAATCAAACCATCCACAAACTTCTGAAGAACAATCTCATGACTGTTATGCTCGTTAACGCATTAGATAGGTCAGAATATGTCTGAAGCGATTATCCGTGGCATCAGATGGACTCATAACACAGCCTCTTTTCAAACTTGTTAATTCAGGGTAATAAGAACTGCACTCCCTCATCTCCTATGCATGCAGTGCACCGACCGGGATGGAGTTGGTTTTCTGATTTTGCGAGGATGCAATATTTACGAGCCTCTGTTAGACGACGTGTTGATTTTTTGCCCTACTGCGCGTTTCCCTAAATCTGATTGAACACAGGTGACTCGATCGGGGCCAGCAGATCAGTTCCACTGCAGATAAACAACAGGAAGGAGACGATGAGCTCTGACCTTTAAGGAGACTTACTTGGTATGCCTGCGAGTGCAAACCAATCCTGTTAAATAAGGAATATTGTCATGCTTAGGGAATAAATTGTATTAAAATATCATTGCGCTGTCAGTGAAAAAGCTGCTGTATCACTTTGCCTCCTTTGCTGGTGAATGAACTATTTAATGCTATCATCTTCTGCCTCTGCAGGTGTTATGCAATGACTGCAAATGAAAGCCAAAAGTTATACTGCCATTTTTTTTACTGTTCACCTTTTCCTCAAATGACTGCTCTGAGACCATTGAAGTCCCTGGGTGGAAGGGAACCAGAAAAGGTCACAACGGGGGGAAGAAGTGAATGGCGCGATCCAAAGGAGCCATTCAACGCGACGTCTTAGCTATTGAGTTACAAGGGTACATTACTGTTTCTCAGAGCCACCCTGGTCACTGGGTTTGGGCGCTCACATCTGTTCTGACATCTCAAAAAAAATGCTACACAACACAGCACGCAGATTTACATTGACAGTAAATATAATGCATGTTTGGCAGACTTTGGGGCTTCTGGGACTATGCTGCTTGTTCTGTCTCAAACAGTGAAGCCTTCCGATGGGCAAACGTAAGCAGAAAACAAACAGAATGCTGAAACGGAAGCTGTGTGTTTCCACGAGCCCGGGTGAAGCTAACCAATCTATTATAACGTGAACTAACACTGACTGCCAGAAAGCAACACATCGCTTGTATGTACTGTGGCAAGTGGAGTAAAGCTCCGAGAGTTACGAGTTTATAATGCAAATCCAAGAAGCGGGTGTCAAAATGCATTTGTTTTGTTTGTTTCTTCAAAGCTGCGCGGTCCACGTATGCTTATTGCGTTCGAGTAAGTACAAAGCACATCATATTAGCCTCTGCTATCATAATAACATGCACAGATGTGCCACGAAACCTTTACCCCCACCTCTTGTGTAACAATTAAAGATAAGGAAACGGTGGGCGATGTGCTCCAATCTACTTTCCTCCTTCTGGCACAACGGTATTACTTGGCAGCAAATGGTGTCGTAGGGTTAATGTTGAATTAATAAGCAATTAATTTTCAGCTGCTGTTTCACATACAGGAGTGAAACACAACAGAAGATTTAAATCGTATTCCGACGCATTTAACAGAGATTAGATACTGAAGTACACTGAGGCAAAGTAGTGGGGGGGGAAAAAAATAATTTATTTGTTCACTACATTGCTAGAAGTCAGGCAGCTGGTTAATTGGCTCAGTCTTCTCGTAAGCACCAAGCACTAAGTGCACTTATGATGCCAGTCTGCATCTCAAAGGTACACGTGAGGACTGAAAAATCAGAATCACTTAGCAGGTTCAATTCACGGCGCGGTTCCACGTTGCCTCTTTGTGGCGGTGGTGCAATTATGTGAGAACGTTTCATTTTTTAGCAGTATGAATATGACTTACAGGTATATGTGATTATTTTTCACTCCTCATATATTACCATAGACTGACAGTGAATTTCATTCCGTCTCCTCTAACAAATCATGTTTTTTATTGGCTAGAATACGAATTTGGGAAATCTGTAATTCAATTAGGTGTACAAATTAAATCTGATATATTCTGTTCAACTCTTAGTAGCAGTTCACTCCAGATATGTGTAATTATACATCTCTGGGATGTGTAATATGCTATCCAAAAAGCAGATTATCTTAAACAAATTGCACTATTTTGGCAGTATGGTGGCACCGCTTTGTCTGCTATTTGTACAAAAACGTAGCACAGCCATTGAATCAAATCGATCTAAAGGCTATAAGAATCAAGTTTTTCTTTTAAGACACCAACTCCCTCAGTGTCTCGTCTTGTAGATCAACAGAGTCCACGCGATGACATCAAACATGGTTTTCTTTAGGTGATATCCGGGTCATTCCTGACACACACTGTAGATTTTAATAATAAGCTCATAACCTGCTCATAAATTACACATTGTTTTTCTATGTACCACTGCAAGCTGGCCAATTACAGCGAAGCGCCTCGACCACAGAACAATCATTTATTCCAGTCTGCAACAGTACACGTCAGAAACACTTCCTTCACTTGTCACCGATTCCCCACGAGACACTGCATGTAGACTCCCGACCGCCTCACTTGGCTGAATTCAAATGCGCGTCCAACGTTGGGCGAAGATGTCCTCCACACAGTCTCCTTGGTTATTTACCAGGTCTGACCTACAACGATGCATGTGAAGCAGGCCTGCACCGCTACTGATAAACAACACGGACGTCTCCGCGCGGTCACGCGTGTTTACGACATATTTTAGGGAACGTTTCTCCTTGCTCTGCTTGTTCTTCTTCTCCCTCTGAACTGTATCCGTACCAGTTTACAACCTAACCACCATCTGTTTTTTTAAGATTAAATTACAATACACTCCGGGACCACTTGGATGAGCTCAAACCCACCACAGTGCTGTTCAGGGTAAGCAGAAGTACAGATTGTGTAGATTGATGGATGGATGTTTACGACGGTTTGAGTCCCTGTTGAAGTTGGCACAGGAGATTTGTTCTGGATTGAATATTTTGCACTAATAGTCTATATCAAATGGTACAATATCTATACCAGTGCATTTCCAAGCTTTCTGCAGCTCCTGTATTCATCCACTTCTACGAGAGTAAACATTAAAGCGTACTGGATCTGACCGGGTCATTGGAGATTTTCACTCTGTTGATCAACAGAGAGTGGCCACTCAATTAGGTACTCAAGAAAACCACAAGGGTTACAGAAGAAGAGTCGAAGGTCCTGACGTACGGCTTTCCTTTCAATGCAGAACCAAATGCACACAAACACACGGCAGATACATCACACGGGATCAGATGACCTACCTGTTTCCTTCCCACCGACAGCAACTCTTCTTCATCGTCTGCACACCTAGCAAGCTATGCCATCTCGGTCCAGCATCTCAGCCCCGACTTCAGCTTTCCATAACCGGCTAAATCAACCAGAGAGTCCAGATTTACCCCACAAACAGGAACCAATATGAACAAAGCCACCATGCTACGTATCTAATCACTCCTGAAGATGGAGATTTTATTTTCTGTACCGCACATCACGAGGGAATCAATTTGTCAGCAAGAAATGGCGAGGGGCGGGGGTGTCGCGGAGCGTGGCATGGGAGGGGGATGGAATGTTGCACTCTGGGTGTCAGGTGTCTCCTGCACTTTTCTAAGGAAACGGTGATGCCAGCATGTGAGGCCTGTGTGCAAATTAAATGGGGAGACAGAAAAATGCATTATTGATCAGTCGATGCCAAAGTGTCTCGCTCACAGCACGGCATCAGGTTCACGTACATGGTAATTAATCCACAGGCCTGAATAAAAGCAAAGGAACCGATCTGTATCCCCCTTCATGTCTCACTTTTTGTTCAAATTGTCGACTTCATTCAAGACGGAGGAAAATAGGTCGGCAGCTTGTAGGCAAGAGGTACCGGTGGGACAGCGAGAGCACATTCGAATGCACATGTACGCCGCTTCGTACAGCACACATACACCCACGCATGCTGAAATGGAAAGAAAGAGAGGAGGGGGGAGCTAGAGACAGACAGAGAGAGAGAGAGAGAGAGTGAGAACCCGACTTTTCCCTGCCAGGCTGAGCTGAGCAGGTGTCCATTTGATGTACTGTAATTACATACTGTACCGTGTGAATACTTCCATGAATAATCGTATCCGTGCAGATTACAAACAACACATTTAGGGACAAAATGTGTTTCCTTCACTTTAGTGCACACACACCATGAAAACAGTTTGGCTTTACAGATAACATGGACGCTACAGGGTGTTTATTTCCTCTTCCTGTATAGAGATGAGCAGTTTCCGTGTGTACATCTCATTTTCAGTTGTAGGTTTGAGTCCGATATTACGCCATTGGCTATGTGGACAAACATTTTTAAATGCAGATTGGCCCCTAGAATAATTTTAAACGTATAAATCTACTTGCTTTTTCTGGCTTTGATTGTCTTAAAAATAGACTTTGGCACATCGCCCTTAGCATTCCAAAGTTTAATGCCAGCTCAGCTGATGTTAAACAGTTTTCTGAGTTCAACTCAAAGTTGTCAGGTCAGCCGTTGCCCCTGAAGGCTTGGAATTAGGCATTAGGATGGAGTTCAGCCCTGAGGGGCAACATTACCAACAACAACAATGCAAAAAAGACTATTAACCTGCCATCATCTTGAGCCAGAGGCAAACACAACACGGTGGCCTAGAAAAACATGAGGGGCACGAGTGGGATCGCCGAGTTTAAACACTTTCTGATTTCTGCTGTTAGCAACAGACTCCCATCCAGGAGCGTTTGAGTACAACATCACTACACGATGCTGGACGCAGCCCGGCACGCTGGTAAAAAGGAAAAAACAAAAAAAATAAACAAACATTCGACTGGATGGAAAAGCAGATTTAGTTGGAGTCAAAGATCTATTCTAAAAGGAAGTCAAGTGGTGATAAAATGTTTTAATCGATTGGATGAATCTCTGCTGTGCATGCTGTGTTGTTGCTCTGTGCAATAATATTCATTTTTTAAGCAAATTTCTGGATTTTCACCACGTATTTCAATATATTTGCACTGGTTTAAATAGTATGAAATAAAGTCCTCACTTATTCTCTTCTGCCTCGCTGCAGCACCGTTTTTCACACTGAGTGTAAACAGGCTGTCTAAGTCATCGTCTCCTTAAGTTCCGCCCCAATGAAGATGCTCCATATTGCTACCGTCGTTCCTCTTGTGTGTATCTATTCTGCTGCGTACGTGGGCAAATTCAAATGAGCTGCATGTTATTGTAAACACATTATGGAAGCGGAGGACGATGGATATGCATCAATTTGACTTGATGGATGCATGAATACAGGCGGAAATTGTCGTTTTTCTTCCTATGAAAAGGAGTTTGTGATGAGCTACAGGTGAATTCTATTCTATTCTATTTTTGCTAAATGTATTTTTAAATGCATGCAAATTTAGGTAGACATTTATATTTGAATATAAGGCATTATTGATTCCGCACTTTCCGTTTGCGTTCTTGTGTTGTGTTGTTGCATCTTTAGCTTGTTTATCGCTAAACACTGAGCTGCAATAAATAAATTTTCCCATCATCAGCTGTTTCCACTAACAGAGATACATCACGCTGAAAGTCTATTTGTCAGACAACAAAGTCGGTAGATTAAATTGCGCACCATGTCTTCATGAGGAAAGACAAAAATAGACGAACCAGCGCTGCTATGTCATCATGAATATAATTCTTCTCCCCTCCTCGGTAATCATCCTATTTATGAACTGGCAACATAATAATCCATTTTTTTGACTCCAAAACAACTGAAGTAATTTTTAATAGCTATGCTCACAGTAATAACAGTGTAAGTTCTCTGCCGAAATGAGGTGAGACAAAATACAAAACGATGCCTGTTTTCCCCGATTTCTGTCTGATAGGAGCGCTTGCTTTCGACTGACTTAAAAGGCGCCACAAAGTGATGCCTGTCATATGCGTTTCCCAGCGCTCTCCAAATGAGAAGCTGTAGTTCTACGCCGCGCTACTCGGATGCAGATGCTTTGATAGTGTGCATACATCTGCAAATCATTATCTTTCTTGTACGGGCCGTCGTGGAGGCCTTTGTAGCGGATTAACACGGTGCACTCAGGGTTTACAGCCGGCTTGAAAGTCTCCGCATGAGAACTTGGATTCACTTGTTCCTTATCTGCCCATCACTGTGATGCCTGCAATGCTGCTCCTCGCATAAACACTCAACACCCACATCCAGCCAGGATCTCATGTTTCAAGTCCTCCGTCCCACTGCAGAGGCTGACACTCAACTTGTGCATCAGAGCCAGAGTTCCTCCTTTTCTTTTATTAATCTCCTGGGCCATATTGATATTATATCTCTCCATCCTGACTCGCCCTGACACACACTTGGACACAAACGAACACACACGGCTCACACTAAATCATTTGCCACAGATACCACCCAGTCATTTTTTTTTATTATTTTTTTTTCCCGGGCAGCCGATTCATCCGTCTCTCTGTGTCAGCCAATTAAAGCTTTTTGGACATGATGAAATGAACCAATTAAGCAGTGCACTTATGCTTGGGCAGAGATGCATCTCTTAATGGGCAAGATTGGTTCACAAGAATACCACGTCCATATTGCTTGTCTACCTCATTATCACGGCGCTTTTAGCCATCACTCATATCAACCAGTACTCACACTTGTGCCCAGCAGTTGTGCTGTGATCCATGCGGTTTTCTGAATCACAACACGCTAATATGTTATTGCATCACAACAGGGAACAATTCATTTCTTCCTGTGGATAGTCCTGAACTATATTAGATGGCATGATTTCAAGAAAATAAAAGCCATACTTGACCCTGGAAAAATGGAGGAATGCGCTCTGAACGGCAGCAGTGGATCTGCTGAGTCCAACGCTTCTCGAGTGCCTAATGCTCAGCTTTATGCCAAACATGCATTAAATGGCAATTAGTCTGACACACTCACATTTAACCACAATCTGTTGTAAATAATTGTGTTTAATTTGTTGAGATGAGGACAAATTAGCATCCTGGGAATCTGGGAATGATGCAGCGTAGTTCAAAATAAGACAAACAGGAAGCTCGAGAGAGAGAGAGAGTCTCAGACTATGTCTTCCTGCTAGACAGTCAAAAAGAGAGAGAGAAGTCTTAAATGTGATTTGTTTGGATTGCTCAAAATGCCATGAACCAATTTTCACCCATCTTGATACGGAGTCAGAAAGAAGCCTTTAAACTTTAAATGTAGTTGTTGATCTGGATCTATTTTTTTATACTTTGCTTAGTAATTTCAGATTTCTTTGGATGATTTATATGGAATAATTCAGTCATATTTTTCCACGTTAAAAAAACAAAGTATGTAAATAATGTATATATAAACGTATGAATACTTTTGTTTTTATCTAATCACATCACAGTTGCGACTCTCCGACTGAGAATCCGATCTTATTATGTGTCACAGTTCTAACACGGCATAGTAAAAGTGGAAAAATTAGCCCTGCATGCAAATGAGTTTCTTTCTACTTTGTTTTTCCGTCTGACAATAATTTACTCTGACATCACTTACATAACAGTGCTCACAAATTAGGACTTTGCTGACTATTTGAGAGAAAGATCTCAGAAAAAAAGTCACCAAACACATCAACCCACATACGGCAGTGATTGACTTCATCGCTGCAGGTAACTTTGGGTGGGATTAAAAATAGTGGCACAGTGCACGGCATTCATTTTTTGAAAACAAAAATCCAGCTTTGTCCTTTATTTCTTCTTCTCCTCTCTCTCTATCTCTCTCATCGATCGCAGTCTCCATATTTGAGATGTGCAGCCTCTCCAGCACTCTTGTTTCTGCTTTGGATGTAGCTGCAGGGGGTCTTAGCCTCTGACAACAATGGGAATAAATAGACTTGTCGGTAGGCAAGGTTATCTGAAACCAGACTGTTTCTCCACCCTTTATATTCAGTCCTCAACTTAGAAAAACACGCAGTAAATGTCACTAAGGGCCAGATAAATCACATACTCACATTCATGCTCACTTCACCTCTTGCAACAGTTGACAAAATAAAAATCCTTCAAATAAACTTTGATGAATGGTGTTCCTCAAACCTGATTAAAACGAGTCGCTGACATTTGCACATCAGAATAAATTTGCTTCTCCTGTTTCCGTCCTCCTGCGTTTCTATCTGCTCAAACCAAACCATTGCCTTCCTCCCTATAGGCCAAGTGCTGTTCCAAGGAGTCTTCCTCTCTTTTTGCACTATAAACGCTTGCACGCCTTTTAGCTCTCATTCCACTTTCCCACCAGATGGCAGGTTGGAGACAGACACTTCATCTGGGGTATATGGTGATGTGCTTCAATCCATTAGGCCCACTCCAATGTTAATGAGCAAAGTGTCTCTTAATTTGTCTCTGATGAGAACATATTTAAAATGCTGACATTGTAAAAACGGTCGCATTAGGTCCTGCAGGGGTCGCAAACGTCTTTAAATAAATAAATAAAGGCATTGAATGCTTATTTTTAGCAAGGAATCAGTTTAAATTTCATTTTGTAATCTTGCCGCAAAGGAGTGATTCAGAAGTCAGCTTTCAAAAATTGGGATTTCATCTCCTTTATTGTGGTAAAAAATAAATATAGAATGTCCTAATTGTATTGTATAGATACAGTTAGATAGAGTTCTGAAAATAATATTAAATAAACTATAAACTAGAATTATATCCTTTGGCCTTCATGAAACACACAGTCTCATGAGGCAGTGATTGGCCAGCATCCATGTTTCACAGTTGTAAGTCTGACACAGACAGCAAGATTTTTGGGAGAAAGGCCTTAAAGAGACATCACCTAAAATGGACTGTTTTCACTCAATATACATCGCAGTGCTGCAGCAAGATACGTTCATTTCTTCTTCTTTTTTTTCATTTGCAAAAATAGAAATGAAATTTAATTATGGCACACAAAGGTGTGAGATACTAAAATCTGATACCTAGCAAGGTTTCTAAAGTGCCAACAGGAAGACAAATGAAAAACCGCATTAAAAAAAAAAGGTTTGTGTGACATCTACTTGTCACACAGACATGTCACATTGTGTGTATATGCATGTCAAACTACATTATTTTACTCAATTTCACTTTCAAGACAGGGCAAACGTACGCTGAGACAGAGCACGACAACAAAGTAATCCAAGAATACATGGACGTGTGTCCGATGATGTCAAATGTCAACTTGAGAGACATTTGACAGCGATGACCTTTTTTTTGATCCTCTGACCTCAAGTGGGAAATCCATGGAACGGAGAACAAAGGACAAATCAACACGTGCACGGGCAGGGCTATGAATGAACGGAACACATTGACTATTCATGCACTGAAACAGAGTTTGACCTTGAAACAATCACTCCGTCAGTCACCCATTTTAAAGCCTATACACCCATTCTTCCATTCACGTGTTTCACCTCAAGAGCCACTTCAAGTCTACCTTTGAATTCACAATTAGCCATAACCGCATTTCCATCGGTCGGGAAGCAAATAAATATTCATGGCGTTCGTCCTTAAGGAATGCAGTATCTATTATCTTGTTTTCCCCGTGTTTACTGTACCATGTGCACAATACAAACACATGCTAATTAATATGTCTTTCTTCCCTCCTACACAAAAATGGACGCATCTCGCCCGATAAGTCGGAGTGTGAAGTCACGGTTCGGCGTTTGCTCAAGGACATTTCCAAAGTGATGGCTCTATTTTGGATTCTTCCTGTGATATTCCAATCAGGGGGTTGGTTGTGCTAACCACTCAGCCATACGTACCTGCTGCCCCTGCGTGATTAATCGAAAATTGTGACACCTACAGCTTATTCCATTATCTCACATGCAGTTCCAGTAATCGGGGGATATTTCTCAGAGCACTAAGGCGGAGAGTTCTTTTTGTCAAGAATAACCAGAAGTGCAATAAATAAAATAGGGCAGCACAACAGCTGGCTCTCCCCCTCTGCATAGATTTGAATACATTTTTTGATGAAGATGGTATAATCTCCGGGATAACACACAGCTACTTTGGCAAAATTACACAGTTTTACCCTCATAATAGCAACTGTGCAAGGAAACAAATATGTGTGCACAATAACACTTTCCCCGCTAAACAGCTGGTGTGGCTGGTACACGGCGTCGAGCGAGGGAGGGAGGGTGTCTGCTATTAAGGCATACGCCGGTACATCTGGGTGCCAACATCTGGACACGATTCGGTCGAAATTGGGCAACAAACGTTAATGGTTTTCACCTGAACGATCAGAGTCAGTCCATTTAGTGGTCATGCAATCATAAAGTTGTTAGGATATTCCACAGGTTGACTGGAAAACCGATCCGGAGCTCCGGGGCTGACAGTTAAACAAAGGTGGCATATGGCATTTGATGGATGCTTCCATTTAAAGGCTCTTACACAAACTTGAGCGCGTGTTTTTGTAACGTGGTGACCCCTGTTGAAAATCGACGCTTAATTTCTGCCTACTGATTCATACAGCATCCCAATTTGTACCCCAATTTCCTGCATCAGTGGGTTCCAGAGCCGTTACATTTCTTTAAGCCAGCTTCATTGGTGCTGCGGTGTCAGACGGAAAGTGTGTTCCTGATTGATGGGCTGCTACTTTCTTACTGGATGGTATCCGTTTCTGTGAGTCTCATCGTATCTGTGGAGTTATATATTCTATCTATTCCCGACATTGAGACACTTTGATAATAGCAAACTTTTAAATAAACGCTTAGGCTGCAGCTGCACTTTCGAGCGTTATGTAAAATAGCGGCGCGAATTTGATTCTATATTTGTATGTGTTCTGCCACTCGTTATGCCACGGTGCCATAAATCACGATTGCTGCGTCATTATTCCACCCCCATCAGAAATTTGTCGGGAATGATCAAAATGAGATTGGCGCGCAGCCATCAAAAGTAGCAGAGAATAATCTGGCAGTTGAGGGATTAAAACAAACCGCGCACATCCTTCCAGACGCCCCTTTGGTGAATTTTATTCAAATCATCTACATGTGGAGCGCCGAAAAAATAAATCAACGTAAAAGTTAATAAAGTAAGGAATTAAAATGATATCATTACTTTCACTTTGGTTGTCTGAACAAGAAAAACAAGTCAGAAAAAGAAAAACGGATAAAACAATATACTGTTTATCTTGGTAAATGTGAAATGTTTCCCATTAAAACATGAAAACTTATATTGTTGCTAGGTGATAATTTTCACGTTATAAAAACATAAATAGTATATTGTTATAATGTGAAATGTTTTTACATTATAACATGATAAATGTTATAAACCTTCCACACAATTACAATATAAGTTATCACATTATAATGTGAAACTTCATATTATAACAATTTACCATTTATATCATTATAACGTGATGAATGGTATAACCTTTCCGCATTACTACATTATAAGTTATCAAGTTATAATGTCAAACTTTTCATGTTATAACAATATACCATTTATCTTGTTATAACCTGAAGCGTTTCACAAGACTTTTCAGGTTATAACAAGATAAATGGTATATTGTTATAACCTGAAAAACATCATGTTATAACTATAATCTCTTCATGTTATTATGATACTGATCTGTTTTTCTTTTTTCTGACGTGGCAGCAATAAGCTTCGGTAATAAATAAAGCCATAATAAAACAAATTCCTCAACATGCCTCACAGTCATTTGCCCCTTTGTGAAGTTCTGGTGCTTAAAATTACACAGCGTATTTATAGTGGCCGTTGAACGTTAATGTTCAGATAATTTAATACATTATAATTGTGATGTATGTTCGGGCTGAGGTATTTCTCATTCAGCCAGAACCATAACAGAGATTCGTGCTATATTGTAATGACGGATGCAATTGACTGTAAATTGCCTGCATTGCCATTTAATGGTTTGTAATCAGAGATGTTGAGCTGGAACTTTATCATCCACAACAATGAGGGAGTGCATCACCTGTTGTATTTCCCTCTCATTACTCATGCAAATATATATAACGATTACAAATGAATAGTGACATGATGCCTGAGAGCTAATTGGATGTAGAAGTGGAAACCATTAAGGCCTCTTTTTCTTTGCCTTTGAAAAGTATTTCTCTGAGACAGAGCGTGTAGCGAGGAAAGCCAAAGTTCATCGCGTATCCAAACCAGAATTTGGAGATGATTTAGGCAGATGACTGCTGGCCGGGTAACGTTGTTGTTTTACACACTAGAATGCCCGAAGACTTGTTATGGATGAGCTCACTGCTTGTTTTTCTTTGAGGCGAGGTCACAAGCCCTGATTGTTCCAGAACTCCTGCCAGGCACCACATGGGGTCCTTTTTTTTTTTTTTTTTTTTTTTGCTATTGCTACAAAGAAAAAAAAAAAACACCAAAAACAACGCCTCAGCTACAAACACTCGTTCTTAATACACAATACTCTCTAAAATGGTTTTGCTTCAATTACAGCCATGCAGATCAATAAGAGATATTTTCGTTTTTCTATTCATTTACCCACATAACGGTGGGGATTACCACTACCATTGAGACAAATCAATGTTAGCAATATCAACAAACACTGAAAATGATCAGCTTCACAGAGGTAGGTATCATGTCTGTGTGTATACTTTGAAATGCATTTGTCAAGCATTTTGATGTGTACACTCTCTTCAACTACATAATTTAGATTATTACATAATAATTTGTCTATAGGCTTTGACTGCAGGATAATGACAGAACACATTGATCCAGATGATTTTTTTTTGTCATCGCACATTTTCATTATCAACTAGAATAAAAAAAACAAAAACTAATGTCAGCCCATAAAAATATATGATCTAAACCCTACATTTCCAACACAACATGCACACACGTCTATATTTCCATCTTCTTCAAAGCACCATAATACTTTTGGCTTTTTCCGAGTTTCACCGAATTTGGCTTTCAAATCAGTCTGCAGTTATGTGGACACACAGCTGCTTGAAAGAAGTAAAAAATATCAAAGGGATCCATAACTGACCCCAATTTTTGAGTCCTACTTCATAATTCAGTTTGATCTGAATGTATTTGCTTGCATTTCACAGTGAAACCCCACTGATTTACCAGAGGATCACAGTCTGTCCTAATGAGGAACGGAAGACTCAAGCATCTTCAAAGTCTCCCCCCACACAATATAAAGGAGGCCATTATTCCATGTAATGAATGATGAGCACGTGTCACAGAGTAATATTCCCGCTCAATTAGATGGCATCATTCCACAAACTTAGTTTACTTCACTGGATGTCCGTTCAAACGGCTCATAAATCCTTCATGGACAAATACGCTGAGCAAAGGTCAACTGTGGGGATTTCACAATATTTGGTTCAACTACCAATGACTCACACAGCATCTATGAAGAAGCAGGACCAACACAATAAGTAAATAATTTTACCACGCCGGGTATTTAGATACAGAGTAGATTATAGCAAACTATGATTTTCATTCATTTTTAACAGGAACCTTATCACAACTGTCTGACGACGCACTCTTCAATCTTAGAGACAGACAAACAAACGGCTTCGTGCTGTTCCTTTCCTTTTCTTGATGCATTTTGCCAGCAGTGACTTGGATGCTAAAGCTGTGCAGCAGCAATCATCAATAGTGACTCCTGCCTGCAGCGCCATGGCAACCGAAGGCAAATGTGACCGGTACGATGGCAAACTGAAAAGCACAGCTCTTCAAGGACTTCTAGTAAACAGACACATTTGCCCAATGGAGTGAAGCCGATAGGTGTTCCATGTTCAGGGTTTAGAACTCATTTCCATACGCGCTCAAGTCTTTCCCTCTCACCTCGGAAATTTATTCCTGTTGTCAATCTACCGCTCTGAAGTTTGGAGATAGTTTCATCCAGAAGTGTTGTCTGTGCTAACCTCACCTTTGTGCTACGAGTCAGTGAGTCAGGGATCCATAAACTATGGCATGAGAATAGATTGTCCTATAATGGATTCATTTATTTCTTTAACTCATATATTCATTAAAAGTGTCCAAAACTCTGATTATTTGCACATTTTCATCCAAAAATTGGAATCAGACATTCATCAGATTCGGCTTATTGGTCATGTGGTGCACTATTCAGCAAGTGAATACAACTATGTAAGACAAAAAAAGGTCTAAGTGTGCAAATTAAGGAAAACTACAGAAGTTAGAGACATTGCGAGGTGCAGCAGGGAGCATCGTTCGCTATCCTTGTGATACAAACAGTGTTGATTAGTGTTCGCTGACTTTGCACATTTCCCTTTACAGTCAGAAACACATTCGTACAGTTAATTTCCCATGATGAGTCGTGCTACCCATGACGTGCATTCAATGTGTGAATCCAATCTAAAATAAATAATGCAATATTCTGGGATCTTCAGCGACACACAGACCTGAAGCGTGGTCATCCAAACGTCTAATCATGCGATCCCCTTTCGCTCAAATTTTGCTTTATTTGTCCTCATTACTGAAGTCCTTCCACCGCTAATGACTTGTAAAATACGTTTGCTGTTGGAATTTAATGAGATTTTGTCCTTCGCGGGGATGGACTGAGTGATGGGCTGTTTTGACGTGTTGCATGAGAGAAATGTCAAGTCAGAACCTCAGCGGCGACATCGTTCTCAGGGAACATTGATTAGGTCCTATGCATATCAGAACAGATAGGGAATAGGATGAGCTAATCACATGTAGATATAGTTCCGATCTAATTTGCAGCAATTATTATTAGCGTCAATTCTGTTTTAGCTGCCCTCTAAAATGCCCGTGTTGATACCAACTGTTTCTCGTTCCAATGTGGGGATTTTTGATTAATTCCACTTGATGGCTTTTCAGGGAGGAGCGGTGAACTTGGACGTCCTCCCACACGTAGGGGTCTCTGCTGACTCACGGGAAGCCTCCTAAATCATTTTTTTTTTCCGAAAGGGAGAAAGGTTAAGCAGGTTCAAAGGAGCAATTAAATAATGAATTCAATAAGGGTAATTAAGAAAGCACGTCCAACGAGATGAGCACGACCTCCCGGCCCCACACGACACCCCTGACTTGGACTCCCGTAGCCATCACTTTGTTCCAAGCTGTGTCTGATATTAAACTATAATTTCAAAATAAAAAAAATCTACAATCTCTGATCATGTAATTATTTATTGTGCCAGTTTGGTCTCTTGACACAAGTTGAACGAACATTGTAACTGTTGTCTTGGACTACAGGTTGTCATTTCTATGCACAACATACCCACAAAAAAAAAAAAAAAAAAAATGTAATCCCATGGAGCCCCGTGGGTGTCTTCGTATTGATCCATTCCCTTCTATGCAGTGCACCAAAAAGACAGATATCTCCAAAATAACAATCAAAAGCGCAGTGACTGATATGACTGACTAAATCCCTTTTCGTCAAAGCTGTGACAGCTTTACCTTCTAATTGATCCCCGAGCGTCGCCTAACATTTACATCATGCTGCAACAGTCCCAGTTATATGAAACGGGAAGAGCCGAGGACGCCTGAGCAAATCAACGCCGTCGATTAGCGACCTACAGCCGCAAAGACGTCTTCCGTATTTTGTTACGCACAAATGAGACTTACAAATGGAAAAAAAAAAAGAAAATAAAAAGAGGGTATTTACATTTAGCACTAGCACTTGAATGGATGATCCTTTGGTTATTCACCACATACGGCCTTCTATATCACACCATGAAAATAACAGGAAGCATTTCCTATTGAAAAACCAACTTCAATAACCTTGAGGGACCGATAGCAACTCTCAATACTTGCTTGCCAGTGAAAAGCGCCTGAGCCGTACAGTTTTAATTACAGCAGCAGAGCGTCTTGCCTCGAGTTGGCAGGCTGCAGTAGATTAACATTCAACATTTAACAAAATCTACATCTGAATATGTTTGAATAATTGAGGTTGCACCCTCCGTTGTTCCATTATGTGTTCTATATTGTACAGCGGACTGAGCCAGGAGTCTGCCGTCTCACAGCTGACTGGAGGGGGGTGGATTTCAGTTTACAGCGCTTTGTTGTTGATTCCAAACTGTAATTAACTAATTGATGGTTAGATGCGGTTAACTGCACTCACTGCCCGTAATTTCCAGTAGGCAACTGTTGGTTTATAACTATTTACTGTATTTACAATTGGTGCATCCATGCTGTATGACAACTACTTACACCACTGTGAGCTAGTAGCTAATTATATTATATTATATCTTTCCTAAAAAATAAGATAGAACTTTATTAATCTCATTTGTGCCAGAGATACCTTCAAAATTACAATAAGATAGAATGAAAACATCCATCCATCCAACCACCCACCCACACATCCATCCACCCATCCATCCATCCATCCATCCACCCACCTACACATTCATCCATCCACCCATCCATCCATCCACCCACCCACACATCCATCCATCCATCCACCCACTCATCCATCTATCCACCAGTGCCGCAGGTCCCCCGAGCAACTGCTGCTGCTCTGAACCTGTGAGTAAAATATGACACTCCTAATGTCTTTTCTTGATCATTGTATTTCAGGTGGGTTTGAAATGGTGCTAATTGAGGCAATTACAGAAACTCCACAGCTGCACTCAGGTTCAAGCTGTTATAAGTGAGAAGAATTCCATGCAGCCACGTAACATGGAACAATAACATAATCGACATGTGTTACCTTCTTTCATCATTCGCCTCCTATACATAACAAATTTCATAATCACACATTATTCACTTATGGAAAACAGACTGAGCACAAACACACCTATTTTTCCTTTCCATTTATTTCTCCACATGCTGTGACTTTGTGAGGGCTGCAAACGGAATTTGAAACTTATATTTGTGATCATTTGTCTGTCAATGATAACCAATGACTTTCTAGTGACGTCTGTCTGGTTGGTCCTCTCAGTAGACGTGTGGACAGGCATGTGGTTGTGTGAATGTGTGGTAGTTCTGAAGGGTCCCTCTCCATACGGCTGTCTGAAACGTGCCTCCCAGAGGAAGCCATGCTAACATGAATGGAACAGGCGCCTGTGAAGGTGAGCCCTGTCGCTTGTATAACTCAAAGCCTCCAGAGGTCTGTGACAAAGGCAAAGACACCTTAAAGTAAGAGAGGAAGCAAAAAAAAAGAAGATTCTGTGCAGTTCTGCAGTGCTTTTGACAAGATGATGTATAGCCCTTCCTGACTATCTGAAGAGGACTGTGGGAGTTGTGTGAAAAGCTTCAGCTAAGGTGTGAAGACATACTTACATTTTCACAATGATGTATCTGTTATGCCATTTAATTATTTAAATATCACAAAAATAAAGGTGAGGCTTGCATTTCTTGGAAAGGTGCTGTTCTCAACTGTCAGGAAAGTCATGAAAAAGTCTGATTGCACACAGGGCTGGAGTCTATAAAAGAGTCTCTGCCGAGGGAAGTGATAGGACATGTCAAATATCTATGTTTATCACGGCAGCCATATTTCTCCCTCATTACTGGTGTAAAAAATAAATAAAATCAAGACTTAATCATGGGAGGTTTTACCATTTATAAACCGTGAACACAAAAATATTAATTTGGAGGCATTAATTGCAACATTTTTTGCAACAAGAAGACTTCCATCGAGTAGGGAAAGTATCTTATCATCGCACATTAAATGAAAGCAGAGGCCAATAACGGCTGTCATAAAAACGGTAAAATTGAGAAAATTATGCTCTGCACCACCCAATCAGTGTTTATATACGGCACTGACTGAGACAAAAAAAAAAAGTTCTCATTTCCAGTCCATGTGCACAAACTGCAAAAGCATGAACATGGCAGCCTGTGTGCTGGGTTTGCTCATCTGCGAGAACAGATTTCCCCTTCAATATTTATACTGTATCATTTCACATGAACCCCAGGGGGCTCCGTACTTTATCACACCAACCTGATTAAATTCAATTGACAAATTGTCCTCATCATTACAGCGATCCCAATAATTGGACATCTCTATAAATAGTTGCGTGGCTACCGAGCGCCGACATGATTCCATGAAAGTGTACGCTACAGAAAATAAGTAAGTAAAAGTACTCCTACCTTGAAGACAAACATTATCAGTAACTTATTTAAAATGTACTCATATAAGTAACATTTGATTTAGTGAAAGCTGGAAAAATATTAAATACCCTATTAATAAATGTAAATAAATACATTTAAACATGAATTATAATAATGAATTTTCTAACTGATAACACTAACATAAATCCTGCATCAGAAAGCACTCTAGATGTCTTCAGGACAACTTGAGGAAAAAAATGTTCACGTGCCGGTGAGGAGAGACCACCCTATGCATTGACACACACAGACAGACACACACACACAGCAGGATATTGCACAGAGGAATTGTGTGTGTTTACTATCTGAACTCAGAGCTGGTTTTCAGCTGTGTTTGTTTTGCAGGGAACAGCAGCCCAGCACAGGCAGCAGATGGCACACAGTTCATGGAGAATTATTTATTGATTTATTTAAGTTATCTGTAACGGAGGCCCTTTTAAAAGTAGCAAAGTAAACTAAATTCATATAAACATACCTCAGTAGAAGAAGAATGAAAAATGCGACTGAATGCGATTTGTGCCATCTTCCATCCTGGATGCTAAAATAATTCAACATATTAAAATGAATGATGATCTATACGTTCATAATTCATCAATATTGGATTTTCGGCTCTCACGTAGGCAGTCTAAATCATTTGGATTAAATCTTCCCTCTAATATTGCTTCAATTTGTGAATCGAAGCAGCGATATATTGGGAAAAACAACAATATGTTTGCAATATTCTTCTGTGAGATCGCGCCATGACATACTGGAAATGCCTTGACTCAGCAACATCCCGACACTTTGATGGATGAGGATTTGTTTTTGTTAAGTCAATCCCAGAATATGAAGATGTAGCACAAAGATAAAAAGATGTCCAGAGTCGCTCAATATTATCAAAATCACAGCCATCATGAAGCCGCATGAAAGATATTTCTACAACGGAGGATGCGGTGATCTATTGTGTTGATTTTTTTAGGCAGATTCTGTCATTGAAAAATGGAATTACATTTAAACAGAGACAGGTGTGACAGTTGAAAGATGAAGTGTATTTGTATCTGTCATTGAACCAGCCAATGAGGATAGAGAGACACATCCAGCAGTCCAGAGTCGGAGAGAGAATATTATAGCCATTACTGCCAACGCTGAATCAAAACACAACAATTTCACTTGTAATGCAAATATTCACCGTTAACTGTGTAAACCACACAACCAACAATAAACACACACTTCTCTAGCCAGTAGGTTTGGATACGATACGATACAAAATACATTATTAATCCCACCGGGGGCGGGAAACTGAGTACTACCATTGAAATAAACATACATTTGTAAACAGCAGCAGCACAAAAAGCAGCAACATCTGTACAACCCAGTCTGTAACCAGCTGTTGGTGCCATCTCAAATGAAAACAATATGTCTGTAGCAATGCTACGGCTGGAACTTCCTGATTTGTTTTAAATATGCAATAAGAGAACACTTATCGTGGGTTGTTAAAGGCTGAAGAGCAACTTCGTCAGTTCATTATGAAAACTAAAAACAAAGAGCCAACATTCACTTTGTCAACAATCGTATCTTCCCAATTTATGTTAAATTACCATGTTATACTTTGTATAACGACAGAAACCTACATGAAGTACAGATTCTGTGCATTATTTCTGATTGTACGGTGAAAATGATTCCTTGGGGTCAGATTTTTTGGTTTGACACAAATTTAAACTTCCTCCTTGCAACCATCAGCTGGTTGCTTTTGAAATAAATACATTACCCAAACCAGCACTTAACCAGTCACTCTGTAATTAACAGATGGAAGAGCAGCCTGATGTACATTTTAATTACTGACAATTTTCCTTCCATTATGTGCGTTTGAGTCGAAACACATTTTGATTGAAATATGTAGGGCTTCTGTGTCCTCTTGAGAAAATTACAAAGTTGGTCCAATTCACAAAGCCCCATCCCCAATCAAGTCAAAACCACTTTGTTTTTGCATCCCCCAGAAAACCCAAGGTTTTCCTTGAAATCGGAATGTCGTGTGTTTGTCCCTGAAGCTGAAAAAACGTACATCAACCGCACTGTTTTGTGTGTGCGTTCTGTAAATGCAGAGGCCGTCACACAGGAATCAATTTCACTTTTCAGCACCACAGAAATGGATCACGTTCTTCCCGTCATTCTCGCCGCCGAGCTGCTTTAATTCTAGAGTCGTTATTTTTTTCTCCTAAAATCTGAATGTGAACTGACAGCATTTTAATGGCGCTGGGCTGGAAAAGAAAAATGAAACCCAGAACGAGTCTATACTAAAATCAGAATGTATTTTTGTGTATGCTGACAAGTTACAAACATTATGTTTATATAAATGTTTCATTTTTCTAAATTGATTATTACTACGGTGAACAGGCGAACATAATTATAAAAACGCCTCCACATTTCCTATAGTGTGCGTTTCTTACGGGTTAGGTGAATTTGGAATATCTAAATTGCCCATAGATGTGAATGGGGGTGTGACCGGCTGTGACTGACTTGGATAAGCGGTGCAGATGATATAAATTTTTTGTTAAAACCAAACTAAACAAAAAATATCATTGCCATCTCAGTTTGCTTTTCTCCAAATCTTAAAAAA
>OMNV01000556.1:0-14405 GCA_900303265.1 Brotula barbata
CACGCCCTCCTTCCCTGTCAGCCATTAACCCTTTAGGACTGGAGAGCTGCTCCAGCTATGTGCACGACTTCCAGCCCTGCAGCCTACTTGTGTGCCTTATTACATAGGAGACAGCTTATGAAAAGAGACAAAGAACTTTCCTGAATCATTGTCAAAGGTTTAATAAGCAGACAGTGTGCTGTCATGCAGGGGAGCAGTCGGTTAAACCCCATTAATTATTCTATAGTGGGAACATTTCTCATATTTTTCCTTGGTATAGTGTATCGCACTCAGGCAGGTGCAGCTGTTCAGTTTTTTTAATTTGTCCTTGGAGAAGCTCATATTCCAAGAGGTACCCTGATCATAAATTGCTGTTAAGTCAAACCAGACAACAACATGGCCATATTTTGAAACATTGTGAGTTTGATGTTGCTCTCTTTTTTTTCTCTTTTTTTCTAATTCCAGAAAAAAGCAGAAGAGGCCCATAAAATACTGGAAGGTCTTGGTCCTAAAGTTGAGCTGGTATGTGATTCAGTGGTTGATAATACTCATTGTCCTTGTTAAAGCTTTGAGTGAGAAATAATGCTTAGGTCAGTAACACATTAGATATTACTGCTTACCTAATAGCTAATGATTAATCCACTGTCTGCTCTGGCTCTACTTGTTTTTCCTTCCTAGCCCTTGTACAATCAGCCATCAGACACAAAGGTGTACCATGACAACATAAAGACGTGAGTATCCGTGTTTGTTCTGCACACACATTTTATGAGCATTTGGAGGTCTTGCATAAGAACATGATGCTGCCAAACCAACACAATAGGAGACGCCTCAATCTGAGGAAAGCCTAATACTGACTTGAACCCCATAACCCCAGCTGATAACTCTGTGTAAGCTGTTTGCTGAGTCACCCATGTGTGTTGCTCTACTTGCACTAAGGAGAGAGCTAGAAAAAGGAAGTAAAAGAACATTTATCTGCATTACGTGTGCTTCCGCCTGGGGTGTTATGTGGCCTGAAGGCTAGGCCATTTAGGACGAAGCCCTTATCTGACTCCGCCATGAGAGTGGCCCATCTGGCTCATCGTTTTATCAGAGGGCAGAGCCTACCTTTGTGTGTCTCTGTACTCTCAGGGTCAACTCTCAGAGTGTTCTATCCCCATGGTCACCATCATGAGCAAACAGAAGACTTCCCAGTATTTTCTGCCTGTTGTAGTGCAAATAAACAAAGACTCCACCACGATGGTTATTGTTTTAGGACAGAAATTTGAATAGTCAGTAATTCATTTCATTTTTAGAGTTATTCTTGTACGAGTTGGCGGTGACCTTCCTGGATATGTTAAAAGAATGGACATTATCCTGTTATATCTAACATGATATAGTTTCCACACTGGTTAAAATGTAGCAACTTTGCATGTAACATTAACTGAAAAAATGGTGTTCTCTTGCAGCAACCAAGTAATGAGGAAGAAACTAATTCTCTTTTTTAAGAGGAGGAACCATGCTCGTAAACAAAGGGTAAGTGTCCCTTGCTGTTAGGAAAACATGGCAGTACTTCAGGTATTTGAGACATGCTCTGAAGGCTGACAATGATGCACAGCCCTTTCTCTTGTATACGCTAACAGACTGTAGGACAAATGCCTAAACTGTATACACATAGGTGACCTCAACAGAGCAGTGCAAGTAAAATTGAGGTTGTATAAGCATTATATAGGTGGTACATAAATATTTACTTGAAGCCTTATTCATTAAGCGTTGTTAAATTCAAAGGTCCTGACAGAACACAGCACGGTATTGAGTGTTACAGGCTCTGACATTGACTGCATAATTTGTTTCTTTTAATATGTGGACAATGCTCTTGTCATGGACTTCATATTTGAATTAAAATAAATAAAACGAATAAATGGATGTGTAAACAGAAAATAAATGCCCACACAGCCCACAGAACATTTCAATAGTGTTTTTTTTTGTAGTGGTTTTAAATATAAATGATATGGTCTGTTGTAATACAAACAAAATTCAAATATAATGTCCTGCAGCATTTTGTAGATATGTGAGAATGCCGTATTTTGCCTGTCAAATTGTTAAGTTAAACTTTTTTGTTTTATCAAGTGTAGTAGAGAACAAAAGGTGTTTTATCAAAGAACGGAGCTGCAAAATAGGCCGACCAAATGACTCCCCTTTCTTATCAATGAGCGAGTGGTTGAATAAAAACTCACACCATGTTCTATCTCACTTTCTCCCTCTCTCTCCTTTTGATTGCTGTGGCTCAATGAGTTCAGCCTTTCTCTGACTGCTCCCTAGCAGGGTCAGACAGACCTTTTGGACTCTGAACAATAGCAGGGTACACATGGCTTCATGCCAAGAGGAACGTGAATTGTTGGTCCCTCACTGCACATTTGAAACTGGGTTGTATCGTCCTCCCATTACAGCAGTCTTTCCATCTCTTCACTAACATATTAAGTCCTGCAATGAAGCTCCCAATGCATTTGATTTAATATAAATTAAATGGTGCCCAAGGAAAACTGAATTAGGAAACAATGCCAAAGATTGAAATACTTCTCTGTAGCAGCTCTATAGATTTGTAGGAATATAAATCTCATCTTTGATAGATTCACGTAAACTAACTTCTGACATAGGCACATTGAGCTGCACTAATTGTTTATGGTAGCCTAGCAGTCGCTTTTGATCATTTGAATATTGATCGGCAACATATTCATTTGCGTCTGACTAAGCACGTTTTCATTACTACATTATAGTGCTGCAGTAATTTTCATCTAATAATAATTTTAAGATGATTTACAACTTTTAAGGGTAGTATGTATGGGGTTTCTGTCTTTTTTTAATCGCTGGACTGCATGCTAATGCAAGCTGCCTCCACTGTAGATGTAAAAGGTGGAATATTGTCATACATTGCAACAGCATGTCAACGTGTTCTTTTAATTATTACAGACGAGGCTGAACAATCCAGTGCATTTACATGTGCGTGATATAATATGGGTATGTGAAGTCTCTGAAGGCACTTCCATTTCTCAATATATGCAGCTGTCACATATCCTGTATTACCGCCCGCATGTTATCTAAAATTGTATCTATTTTTGATCAGCTGGCCTATCACACTAACAAGTGGTTCTTTTGGCCCTTACTATAGCGACAGAAACCCATGCATCCACGACTGAAACAGCTGTTTTTGTTTTTTCCATGGTGTGTACACAGGAACAGAAGATCTGCCAGCGCTATGACCAGCTGATGGAAGCTTGGGAGAAAAAGGTGGAGCGAATGGAGAACAACCCCAGACGCAAAGCCAAAGAGAGCAGAACACGGGAGTACTATGAGAGGCAATTCCCTGAGATCCGCAAGCAGAGAGAGCAGCAGGAACGCTTCCAGAGGTAACAGAGCCTTTCCCTGTGGCTGGTCAACAACGTGACATCACCCTGCAGTTGTGGCGTGTGATGTGTGTTTCACAGTGATTAGTTTGTCATTCAGAAGAACATTGATGGAAGGAAAGATACAATATCTGTGCTGTAAACACCAAAGGACCTATGCATGGAGCAAATTGGAGATGACGAGACCGATAGTGAAATTATTTTCACAAAATCCCTCTTGGAACAAGAACTGCAACCAAAGATTAAAACTGTAACGGCACACGAATGTCTCTTGGTTCCATATTTTAAGGCGTCTCTAGAGTTTTCACCTAAATTGAAGACACTAGGTGGTGTGTAGTGGCCTACTTTGGGCAACCTGCAGACTCGGTGCCTCAGGGCAGGGTGGGCGATGGGGTCAGGGTCCAGTGTCTGGTTGTTCCTGGCATTGACGCTTTATGCTTTCACTGAAATCCCCAAATAGAGCTTTGCATGTCTGCATTGTCTACGAAGTCTGCCAGACCATTAAGGAGGAAGCACTTATTAATTGGTCAAACCCTGATCCATTACTAATGGTTACCCATTACGAGTCAAGTATGTAACAGAGCTTTGAGTCTGAACTGAAAAATGACTGTGCTGTATTCTAAGCTTTGAAAGTTCCAAAACTCTTATCCTTATTGGAGAAATTTTTACTCTGTTGGAAGTTAAACTCTTAGAAATTCATTTGACTAAACTGGTTATTGTCTTGGCATCAAAAAACAAATTAATATTTTGTTAATGATTATTTTTCTGGCAATTTCCTCTCCATTACGTGGTATTGCAGTGGCAGGAAATGACGGAAAATGGAGGTTATTGTGGTGGCCTATAATGGGGCGTCCGCATGAATCAAAATTTTGAAATTGTAGTCATACTTGGCAGCCTTCTCTCACAGGAAGGATGCATGATTTTATTCCACATATGAAAAACACCGAAACAATATCTACAATATTGTTGACTGGTTCTAATGCATAGATGATATATATATATATATATAGTTTTACATGTTCCAAAATATCCCCATCAGCTGTTACAATGTACATAATCTAATTCATTCCCCTCGCTGCCTCATATATCCATGTTGTCCACAGGGTTGGCCAAAGAGGAACTGGACTTTCTGCGACCATTGCAAGAAGTGAACACGAGATCTCTGAAATCATAGATGGGCTTTCTGAGCAGGAGGTGGGTACCATCTGGAGTGCTTTAAATATAATGAAGTGGCAAAATCCTAAACCTACACGATGGGCACTTCAAAATGTTTTTACAGTTCATATTACTGTCATGATATTTCATTTATTATATAAGCATTTTTCCATCTAAATCATTGTGATTAAGGACATACACAAAGGATAGATTGAGATTACATTTCCTTAAACAGAAACATGTTAATGAGCAAGGGAGATATTGAAAACATTACCTGTCCATGCGCCGCAGAACAACGAGAAACAAATGAGACAGTTGTCGGTCATCCCTCCCATGATGTACGACTCTGAGCAACGGCGAGTGAAGTTTATCAACATGAACGGTCTGATGGACGACCCAATGAAGGTATACAAGGCCCGGCAGTTCATGAATGTTTGGACGGAACACGAAAAGGAGATCTTCAAGGAAAAGTGAGTTCTCGTTATTAGTAGTGTCATTCGGTTTCTTGTCCATACAGTAGATTGTCCCTACAAGTCAGTAGTGTACACATGATGAATAAATGCAAACTCTCTTACAGGTTTGTCCAGCACCCCAAGAATTTTGGGCTGATTGCCTCCTATCTTGAGAGAAAGGTGAGTGCCTGCTGCTTGTGCTTTCAAACATGAACACTAATTGACTGCAAATTAGAAAATTATAACCACTATAAATAAGATTTTACTTTATTAATATTTAGTCACTCGGTCAGTACAGGTTTTCCCAAGACAAAAACAAAGGGTTCAACACATAAATATGCTCTGGCTGACAGAAAGCAGCTGTCTAATAAATATTTATTTTCTTATTTGCTTCATTTCAAAAACAGCTCCTAATGCTGCTAAATCATTGACTTTATCTAATGCCCAAAAACCATTAGTCCTCGCCAGAAGACTTGAAAAGGAGGAATCTTTCTCTCTGATTCTGGGAGACAGTATTTGTATTCAACAATATTGATTGGGTTATCCTCCTGCAAAGTAGTAACATACTGTATATGAACTCTTAAACGTAGGGTCATCGCCCTTATTGGAAAAACACCCAAAAGCGCATGATTAGAAGTGGAAGAGTTTAATTTTTACATGTCATCTTCTGTTCTAGTGTGTTGCTGACTGCGTCCTATATTACTACTTGACCAAGAAAAACAACAACTACAAGACACTGGTGAGGCGTAACTATGGACGACGGAGAGGACGGAATCAGGTAAACCTGAGATATGATTATTTATCGGAGATTGTGCTGTTGCTACGGGTGATGGTGTTTTTGCAGTTCACGTTCAAATGCACTCATGTCTTGGGCAGTATGAGCGTCAAGAGGTTCAACTTCACTTCAAGTAGAAAGTCGAGAGGAGCCACACTGAAGCTGTTTTACTAACATTTTATATCTGACTAAGCTTTAGAGAGAAAATGGCATGGGACTGTAGCATACAGTAGGTTTCGAATATTATTATTATTAAGTAGTTGTGACATGAGAGCTATACATAATGAGTTGTGTGTCTACTCTTCAACCAGGATCTGGAACATAGCCAAAGCCTAAAGCGTTCCTTGTGGTTAAAACACATCGGAAAAACTAAGACTAAGAATCATACACAGTATATAGGTATCGATGCAGGAACAAGTAAAACTAGTATAAGGAAGACAGAGTCACATCTCAAGGGCGTGTTGAGATGTTCCTTTTCCACGACTCACACTTAATTCTCGCTTATTACCGATCCAGCACTATTTTTTACAGTATAACGTGTATATGCTCACCTGTGTAGCAAAAGGTTAGTTAACTCTCACATTATGCAGAACACCAAGATACCTTCAAAGATTGCCAGTGGCATTGCTTTATCTTTAGCTTACCATTGTCGGTTTTGAGTGATAGTGCATGAGGATTGGGTGACATTGCATTGAAGACTTACATGTTCTACGTTCAAATGTTTCAGCTTATGGTTTTGATGGGTAGAGTGGTTTTGGCTCCTGCCAGGGTTGCTTTGTCTTTCTTTGGTTCATCTGTTATGTATGGAATACATACTCATGTTCTATGCATGAGGTACAAAGCAGTGGGTCACGATTACATGTGGAACACCAACCTGTGTCTACTTGGTTTTGTAAGGCATATCCACCCAGAGTAGAGCGGCTCCTCTAACGGGAATCTAATGTGATGATGGTTTTCTTTGTTTGTCAAACACTGGGTTTTGTGGGTCACGATTTGCCATAAGATAGTCAAAGATTTGTAGAGCTAGGCTGCCTCCGCACAAATCCAATAAATCTGAAAAGGCTTTTTTTCTCTGTTTTTCCCTTCTGTCCACACTAATATGGTGTTTTCATCCACCAAGAACTGAGCCTTTGAAAAACATTTCTAAACTTTACCTTCATGGAATAAGAAGAGGAAAATGGAGGGATTTGAAAGCACTGACATGATTTTTAATCAAGCTGTATTCCACTGTCTGACACAACATAAAAGTCTGCCGTAGTTCTCTACCATGTCATATCGGTCTTGGCGCTTGTTCACAAACTTGTGAAACGTTAGGCGGAAATTATGTAAACTTGGTCCCTTCCTGTCTCAGGTTTACTGTGCGTGATTATGAAAGAAAATACATTTTTGTGTGGATGGCCAACTTTTCTAAAATGCTGTGAAACCTCTTGTTTGCCCAGGGAACATTTTGACTCAGTTTTGTCTGGCTTAGTGTGGCTGTAGCCCCAGTGCCTTTGCTCAGTCTTGCTGTTGCCATTGAAAATGTTGTGAAGATGTCTGTTTGGAGTAATAACTATAGGGAACTATAGAGACGTAGCGCTTTCCCAAACAAGCTACTGGTTTGACTGGAAGTGCTATTAAACACATCGTCTTGAGTGAGAAGAATCAGTCATCAGAGAGGGGAGGGAGAGAATAGGGTGAGCAAAAACAAGAGCAAAAGAATGCAGTGCGAGTGAGTGAAGTAGAGGAAAAACCCTCAGTGAGATGGAGTCAGCATTGGCAGCTTATCTGCTGAGTGTGTGCTGTGTTTTTTTTCTTTTTCCATTTCCTTTTTCTATGGTTACTCAGAAGAAAGCGCAAAACACCCCTCTCTGAGACAGCTGATTTGGTATAGCCCGGCCATCTGACAGGCCCAAAAAACTGTGCTGCTGTGAGTGCCAATCAAAAAGGAGTGCTCGACAGGGATTACCTTGTGTGACCCTGCACAGATTAGTGCGTGCATGTGAGATGGACAATTCTTTGCGCGGCTTAAGCGGCCTGATGACACGCTTTCCTGAATATGTGCGGCAGTGCCGTGGGCCGGCAGCCCTTCTAAGGAGCTCTGCTCTGGTGCTGTCCTGCCCCTCCACTGCTACAGTTACCAACACTATGGAAGTACTGGAGGCTAAACACACATCTGCAAAGGCAGTACGCTGTGGCCCACAGCAGAGCAAAGAGTTTTTTATCAGCAGCAAATGAGCTTGCAGGTACGTCACGAGTTTTGAAACCACTACTTTTTGTTGTACGTGTTTAGTACCACTCTCGCTGTCCTCCTTGTTGGCTCTTTATTACTGTCTGTTCCTGTGGTGCTTTCATGGCTTACGTTGTAGGCTGTTAGCTGTTCGTCGAGTTTAGTATTTTGCAGTTTTCCATGTTTCAAGCCAAGGCTGGATGATTATGCATGCAGCATTTCTTAACTGGGTATGTCTCATACCGAACAAATACCAATACCCTTTTGCAGTTACACAGATCCACTTGTAGTGCAGATTGTGTTGGAAATAGAGCTTTCAGATTGCCTGGCTAACTGCTTCATTTGGTCTACTGCGCCAATCTCAACGAATATTCTGAGAGTGTGTGGAAATAAATGAGAAAACGATAGCAGCGCAGATCAGCTCATTTGCCTTTGCATGACAACATCCTGCAGAAGCTACACCTCCCACCAGGTCTGCAACTACTTCATTGGTTGTTTAGAAAAGCTGAACTTGCTTTGCCTCCTGGTGGTATCTGTGGTCCTGATTCTCATGCTGCTCTGATAAATATTTGAAATAAAGTAAATCCAGCCCCTGTTGTATCTTTTGGCTAGCAGCTCTACCCATGAAAACAAAAGTCTCTACCAGCAAATGTTAAATTTAAACCAGATACTGTTATGAAACTAGTGAAAATGACACAATTGTTTTCTTATTTTTTTATAATCACGCTTTTGTATATTGTTTTATATTTGTGGTGGCATTAGAATTTGTTATTTATTTGAAATTATGGTATTAAAGTATGGTATTTTATATGCAATTAATCTGCAGTGTGTACTAATGCAATCAAACAGCATGGAGTACTGACATCATCAGTGACATTTTTAGCTATGTCCTTATTTACCTTTTTGTGATTTATGCATGTCTCTCCTTTTCCTTTCAAGTATTATCTTTATATTACCAGTGTCTCCATTTGCTGCTCCTTTGACCTCAGTTGCTTGGACAATCAATAAGGTCTAATTAATTGTTTGTTGCACAGGTTTGAGTAGGTTCTTGTCTCTCCCATTCTTAATTGTGTTGCATTGCAGCACATTAAACAGTAAAGTACATTTCACTGGATTATATAATTAATTTTGATGTATTCCTTCCTCATGGAAGTTTCAGTAATCTGGAAGTGACGATTAAGGAATTTGTTTTCTGTTATTTTTCATTCTCGTAGCTTTTTTGTGTAAATTGTTTGATTTTTATCGCTCTGGAGATATTAGGAACAATTTGCTAGGTACCTTGAAGCTCTAGATATATTAGACAAAATGCTGATATGCAACAGTTAAACCTTTAATTAAATTATGAATTCATATTTTCCAAGTGATGCCCTGCAGTCAGTCACAATGATGGGGGGTGGTACATGGTAATGGTTGTAGATTTATTTTTGTTTTCTATTCCTGCAGTGCATTTGCTTGAAGTTAACAACATGTTCCCTTGGTAACCTACATTCCGTGGTAGGAAAGGGAAGATTGACTTGTGGCTCTGTCATTTCCGAAATCAAACAGGCTCTGTGAATCAGCAATAGAGAGGAGAAATTAAACTCAAAATATTCAGGCCAGGTCAGGAAAGTGCTTCATTTGAAAACATTGAAGAACCACATAACCACAGGGCCTCATTCAATTTTGGAGAACATCTGTGTAGAGGCTCTACACAGTGTGTTCGGAGAGGCAGGAATGCCACGACTCTCTGTCCAACTCCAAAGCAAACACGAGCCCTCCCTGACCCAACCAGAACAGCATCTCAGTGAAGGACATGTATGGTGAGAATAACTCTGCGCAAAAGGAACTTCTCTCCTCTGCCAAATGGTGTCTCTGGATTTTCTCTTGCCAAAATCACGCATTGCAGAGCGCTTCATGTAGGAAATGAGTTAAGCGTTTTGAGTCCCAATTTGATGTGGTCCACCTAGAACACAGTGGGTTACAGGAGGGGCTTTGCTCTCTGTCTGCAAGAATGGAAGAATGAAATGCTGCCAATATCTACTCCTGCAGCATAATCCATATTCAGCCAGTTGCATGCATATTCATGTGGTTTTTGCATACAGGAAATTATGCTTGGTAATACACTTCAAAATGATGGCATTGTCATCATGCTTGGAGATCTGCAACCTATAGATAAGGTATAATTATAACGAAGAATACAAACCAAACTTAATGCAGATGTCTCAGTTTGACCTGTCTATTTTAACGGAATGCAGCATCACATGTAATTTTATTCCAGACAGATTTGATGTTGGTCCTGCTTCTCCACAGTTAGAAGTCAAAATCCATCTGATTATTGGCCATCTCTGGTTAGAACTGACGACCTATTCTTCAGATCAGTAGAGACACACTTGAAACATCACTAACAGAGCAACTGAGTTTGCTGTGACAGTTGTTTGCTGCCTGATTCTGGACAGATGGCACCACTTCTGCATGAGGCCTTCCTGTGTCATGCAGCAGCCAGATTCCTCGTGTGCAAAGCCACGTTGTTGTGGAAAACTCTTCCAAATCCAGATGGTCACAACCTTGCTTTTATTTCAAGTTTTGCCCTCGTCTTCCATGTCTTTGCCTCAGTCCCAGTCTTGTTCCTTTACCATTGAGTGAAGCACATTCCTTGGCCCCATCTGGTACCAGCATGGGATGTTTGGCTTGGCGTAGCCAGACTTGTTCCAGCACAGCGCTTTCATGGAACAGGCAGGGGGAAGCATTCTGTGGTGCACCGCGCCAGCAGTGATAAAGAATGTTGCTCTGTCCACGCTCTGTCTGACCCGTTTTTGAAAATCCTTGCTTGAATGTTGTCTTCGCTCTTTTCGTGTTGGCAGTGAGATCTCTAAACTCCAGCTTTACAAGTTGAAGAATATTTTTTAAGACCTTATAGTATTATCATACTCTTATGTGCTGTGACAGTCAAACCTTGTTTGAGAAATTTGTTGAGACGCAATACTCAGCTTTATGTTTTTATAGTTTAGGCAGAGCTATCGGAGAGTACGATGTGTATGGTGGTTCTCAGACGTTCACTTGGTCTGTATTCACAGAAACAACCAAAAACAAAGTATTGTATAGGCTGAAGAAGGTTTATGTTCTTCATTGAGATCTTTCCGATATATCTGATATATTTTGTTGTTTTTGTTAGTATTAAACTTAGACGCTACGTGGAAGCAAGCAGCTAACCGGATAGCATCATACCTTTCTGCCATTCATCTGATATTGTGCGTTTGCTCTCAAACTAAATATTTAAGCAGACTATTCAGGCATATCTTCTGTTGTACACTTTTAGATGGTCCTCTGGGCTCACAGGGCCAATTCAGACACTATGCCATTAGAAAATGGCTACTGCATGATTTGAAGAGTGGGACAGGGAGGTGTATGATGTCAGGAGGTATATTGAGGTTAAGGCAGCTTAAACTTAACCCTTTTTTATAAAGATGGTGTCTGTTATCAAAATAAGTAGCATTAAACTTGGTGGTCACCCAAAGGAGGCTGCAGTTGAGAGACTATTATGTATGCAGCACATTGTGCATTTCTTGCATCTGATTTGTAGTCTGGCTGTGACTGATGCAGCCATCTGTTTTTTACATTTTTATTTCCATATTGACGCGCTTTTAGCAAACCAATTTGCCTAACATTTACCCAACATTTAAGTATTTATCGTGAACATGTAAATGTATTGGTATATATTTACATGTATTACTATGCATTGACCTTTTTGCAGTGGTTAAAGGAGAAATATTTGTGTTTTTCCCCCCTCCAGCAAATACCACGTACATCTCAAGAGGACAAGTCAGACGACAAAAACGAAGAGGACAAATCTGAGAAGTCTGAGAAAAAAGAGGACGAGGAAAAGAAGGAGGAGGAAGAGAAAGATGAAAAAGAGGAGTCCAGGTGAGCTTTTTATAGTTGTTTGTCCTTGGTGTCTGCCTTGTCCATTTGGTTCCACAAGTATAGATGCTCTTAAGTGGCTATCATTTTTTTGCCCACAGCCTATGACATTTTGTTTAAAAAAAAAAAAAAAAAAAAGTTCATATGCCAAAACTTTTTTTTTGTTCTCATAAAATGTTTGTCTAAGTTGAATGCAGTTACATTCTGATATGACATTCTTCATTACCTCAGTCATCCAGGGAAAATAATTACCAGTTATTAGTGAGTAAAAAAAGAATGGCCGTTCCTGTACCAGACTACCTTGTCACTCAGATGTGCTAATTTAAAGTGGTTTCCCTCCCCAAAACCACAGGGACATTGGCAAGGACAAAGACAAGTGTGACGGTGGGGAGGACGAGGACGGAAAGGAGCAAAATACGCCGCGTGGCAGGAAAACTGCCAACAGCCAGGGCCGTCGTAAAGGACGGATCACCACACGCTCCATGGCCAACGAGGCTGCGTCTGTGGCAGCTGAGGAAGCACCCCCTCCTGCTCACGAGCCTGCCGTGTCCGAGCCCTCACAGCTCAATAAAGCTGAACCATCACAGAAGGGCATGAAGGAGCCCGGAAAACCTCAGACTCCTATCACATGCATGGATGCTAATAAAGGTGACCGCAATCTGCATAATCTTAGACTGAATAAGTCTTAATGAATTTATTCCCAAATTTTACGCACAAAGGCAAAATCACCGAGGTGTGAAAAATGCAAACGGGTAAGAAGAAGCGTGAGTGAGTGTATTTCAGGTGACATTCTCTCTCCTTGCTCTGCACCGATTTATGATAGGAAGGGTCTAGCTTAAAAAAATAGTGGTCATATGTACACGCGGGATGTTAATAACAAAAAATAGAACATGTGATATGTCTATTTCTAGTGTGGCTGGAATAGAATGTGCCGCCAGAATACTTTTCAGCTATCTAAAGTCAAAGTAGAGAACATAATTTTGCTGTCACACAGTCAAACACTAAGGATGTCTCACGACGCCAACAAGAAGAAGATCTATAAAGCAAGAGTGCACAAAAGTGCAACGCAGCCTCAGTACACTGTTTGTTGTTCTGGGCCTCATGCAAGATGTGAGCAAAACCACACTAGAATGGTACCCAACACTGTTAGTTTAATGCACTTTTACTGCACTTATTGAATACCGACACAGCTCACCTGATTTGGCCCCCACAGACTTTCCCCAATGGGAAAAAGGTAAGGAAATAATACAGAAACAGCAACATGTGAAAATGTATTTCATCACAAAATCACTCCAAGGATGCACAGAGCATCACTGATTTATGATTCAACAATATGAGAGCTTTTAATGGTGATATCGTTAAAGGCAATTATAACCAGGCCTTGCATATTTCTTTGTACATTTATCAATATAGTGGTGTCATTTTAGATTAATACAGAACACCAAAACACCGCACACAGCAGTGTTTTATGTTTCGAGTGTTCAACATTATCATCTGCACTTACATCAACTCTCCAGAGTTGGATCCAGGCATGACATAACATATTTATTTTGAGATTATTTTGTGTCATGGTAGCATGAATAAGCCAGACAGCAAGCACACTTCAACCGCAGTGGCTAAACAAAATTTGCCAAATATAATCTGAGTATTTTCTCTGTCCCAAAATGTGTTGATATCTGTTTTTTTTAAACCTTTAAAGTGGCAGTCGGTTGAAAAGGTTCAAGCACTTGTTGACTTGTTGCTCCGTGTAAGACAGACGCTCTTGTACACTGTGGCCCTCTCAGGAAGGTCTGTCTAGCCCGTTCATCACCATGGCAATGCACTGCCTCTATGGAGCTGTTGTCATGGTTCTCAGTCACGCACATGTACCCTTACGCACTTTGGTTTCTTCTATCTATCCGTCTATCTGCTTTTTTCTCCAGATCTGTCTGTGTTAAGCCTGCTGTGGTATTAATCTGTATCATTAATTTACAGTTTTGCAGATGTTCCGTCCTGTGCCCATCTAGCACATGCTCGCTCTGTCTGTTGAGCTGTGTCTCTAGCCACTGTCTGAGTTGCGTAAGCGCTGCCCTGTAATCTGATTAATTAGCCCTGTGTTCTTTCAGTGCTTCAACTCACTGACCTCTCTGGCCAAGTTCTAGGCATATCATGCTTTACGGAAGACTATCGGGTGCAGTCTCCCTTCAGTGATCACATTTTGGATTTTATGTGTGCGCGTTTGTGAACCCGTTCTAACCCCCGAGATGATGTTTCTTCTCAGAAGTGGGCTAGGTGCTAAAGGGTAGTTATGTCAATCTTTCCCAGTTGAAATGGTGCCGAGCAACTTTAGTCAGCTGCTGATTCAGTGCGGTCAGGCAGCCGTGGTTTGTTCTCGTTTAAACTCTTGGTACGCTGCTTGTGTGCGTACATGCACGTGATTTGTACACGTAAGAAGAGGACTTTTATTATGTGAAATGTTACTGTCTAATGAACATTTCACGGGCCAAAACCGTCACGGGGATGAACACGTGTGTTTTACAGCAGGAGATGGAATCCCAGCCCAGTAGACGTTTGTTTGT
>OMNV01000556.1:14476-33075 GCA_900303265.1 Brotula barbata
CTGTGAGAATTGATCTCCTCATCTTCAAGGTGGGGGAGCAAACCTCCTGTTAATGTCAAGGGTACATCTGCTGCTATATTTGTCCAAATGTTTACAGCGTATCAGTGGGTGCCATGGAGGAGAGTGGGTTAGAGTTCATTCAGCCCCCTCCACACAAGCTGGGCACTTCTGTTCTGTGTATTTTGTGGGGGTGTTGAACTGTGTGGGCAGGGCAAGAAGGTGGAGTGTATATTTGTGTGTACGTGCCCATGGGTGTGTGTGTGTTTGACAGTGAAAGGGGTGGGAGGGGCTGGCTGTTCTGTCTGACTATTTGTCTCCATCCAAGGCCATTTCCCAAAGAGGGAGGCACGGCTCTCCACTCCTCCACTGTCTGGTGCTAGATCAGCTGACCTGACAGGCCCTCCCCCCTGTGGATTAGAGAGAGGGAGGGCTTGCTCTAGGCTGTGGGGAAGTGGAGAGACAGAGATAGGAGGGAGGACGGAGGGGGGGGGGAGAGAGAGAGAGAGCGAGCGAGCATGAGAGAAAGGGAGGAGAATGAGCTGGGCGAGAGTGTAAGCGAAGGGAGCAGGTCTCGGCAACCCCCGAATGTAAACAGATTATTAGATTAGTGGTCATGAGAAGAAGGCGGCTGAAGCTAAGACCGTCACTCTCTCCGTCTCTATCTCTCTCTTACCCTTTCCGTCTTTCTTTCGGTCATTGCTGATGGGGGCTGTCTCTTTTTTCTTCGTGATTTAGCTGGTGCTGGAGAAACCGGAGAAACTTCTCGCTGGACCGAGGAGGAGATGGAAGTTGCCAAAAAAGGTAGCGTTTTCAATTTATTTCTCTCTCACCCCAGACTCTGTCCACCCTCTCTGTTCTGTGTTGCACTCTTTCTCTCTTGCTGTGGCAGCTCCGCTTTTGAGCTTTTCCCTTCCTCATTCTTTCTCTTGGCCCTACAGGTTATCTGATGTGGCGTATCCTGCCTGTTTCTTGCGCATGAATGATTTTGCACGTGCATTCACACGTTTATAAAGTTTAGTTGTTGATTTACCGGAGGCTGGGAAACAGATGTATGGTTATAGAGTGCCCGTAGCCTGTGTCATTAAGCTGTATTGCGCTAGTGGCTTCTAAGAAGTCAATTTTAAGGCCATCTATAAAACCACAGAGTGCGATGTTTGAGTCCTCCTCCAAAGATCATTATCTATTATTCATATTTATATACTTTGTGGGCTTTCTTAAAACTAGTTAGTTGCATCTTTTAGGTTCCTTGTCATGTTGATTTCGTGATCGGCCAGATTCAAACAGCGTCACTGCAGACATTAGTCTGGTCATATGCCATTGAAGTCCCCCCTCCCCCCCATTGTGTTAGTACAAGCTCTTATGTAGGGGCCTTTGATGACCAAAACCAATGGAGCAAATAAAGGGATTAACGTGGATTAATTAAAACTCTTGGGTGGTTTTGGGAGATTTGCTTCCCATTTACAGAAAGACATTGCCGCTCTGATCTCCGGCGGCATTTAAAACCTTATGCCAAATATGTCTGTACTGTAGATTAATGCACAGAAGGCCAGCGCCAACTCTAGTAGTCATATGATAAAGCGGAGTCAGAAATCACGGTTGGGCAGGAATCCACGCATACAAGCAGAGTGGACACCTCAACAAGTCAAATTCTTTAATTTTCATGTAAACGGGGTTGTTTTAGAACACTGGCTCTTTGCCTGGACATATCACACATGTCTCCTGAGAATAAAACTTAGCTGTACGTGTTAAAGAAAGAATAGTTGATGGGACAATAATCCAAACGTTATCCAAATTAAATTGTATAATTTATTGCTAATTTGTATTTATTCGATCCCCTTTATCTGTAGTGCTTTATGCGAGTACTCGGTGCTATTTATTTCCAGATAAAATCAATGGAAACGGCTAACATTAGCCAGCTAGCTTGTCTTACTTCTTGGTAGGATTCTAGAGGAAGCAACTAGGATGACGTTACGTCCCCATTATGCAGGGACAGTACCCGTTTTTGGTGGCCTGATCTTGATTGGTTCACACTATACAGTCAATTCCCTCACTCGCATGTTAGGAACCAGTGTTATGTAAGATGTATATTTGTAGTGCCAAAGATCTACCAAATCATAGCTCCAAAGGAAAGATGATAATATTTTAGCTTTTCAATTTCACACAATTTGGATGCATTTATAAATACATTTATGTATATGCATCTTTTGTCCTGAAAAGCTACAGTAATTCTTGTGTGAGCTTCATCTTAAACATCAGGTAAAACTTAATCATGTAATTAGTGTCTATGTAAATTTATATGGTCACTATTTAAATTGTGATGCACCACGCTGCTCAAGAAATAGGCTACATAGAGGCCTAAAAATGTAAGTAGCAAAGGCAGCGTGTACTTTGAGGATTTTATTTGAGGGTCCATCTATATCACATCACAATGTATACAAACTATACTGCCAGACATTCTTGGCTCGTCCAAAAGTTTACATTACACCAAACAGGACATGACACCGAACAACCCTGATGTATTCATTCCCTCTTTCAGCTGGAGCAGCAGTGTTGCTTTGTACTCAGCTCTTGTCAAAATACTGGTATCCCTCATCTGATTAGGGCAGGGATATGGGGAGGGAGATCACAGGATTACCGGTTTTAGAGAAGAGACCTTAATGTCAAACGTAATTGGCAATCTGTCAATTTGTCTGTGTACTGTAACGTTTGAAGGCCGCTAACTGTGTTGCGCACTGTATTATATCTAGTGGTTCTATTTTTTTTCTGTTCATGGGATATTATCCTACTAAACAAATAACGTTTGATCTGTTCATTTTTATTCTGTAAAGCGTTGAAAGTCTACCCAGTTTTCCATGCTGAATTGTCTCTCTGTTATGTACTAGGGCTAGTTGAGCATGGACGAAACTGGACAGCCATTGCAAAAATGGTTGGCACCAAAAGTGAAGCCCAGTGCAAGAACTTTTATTTCAACTACAAGAGACGACACAACCTGGACAACCTACTCCAGCAGCACAAGCAGGTACGCTGCTAGCCTAAGCCATGTGCTGACTTTTATGGTTGACGGTGGAATGGTTATAAGGATAATCTTCAACGCAAGATGCAACTGTGTATTTCTGTTTCCCAGGACACACGGCGGGCTCGTGCTGATAGGTCTCAAGGTGAAGGCCTAGCCACAGCATCACCTGATGACGAGGAGGACAATGCAGATGACAGTGAAGGTCAGAGAGATAATTGTGTGTGCTCATTCCTATAGACACTTGCCTAAACACACACACTTAAGATTAGACATTGGATTAAAAGTATCTACTGTTCACATAAGGTGAATGACAGCAGATAGCTTATATGAAGGACTCATTTTTTTTTTCTTTGCTGTTGTCCTTGGCTCATAAAACGTCGTGCCCGATAGTGCTTAATAGAAGAATGAGAGTGATAAATGCGGTACAATATCCTGTCCAGAATACGCCCTGAATTGCTATGAGGATTTCATTTTAGTTGATAAAGAACCCGGGTGATTTTTCCCCAACCGTCTGTTGTCCTCACAAGAGGAAAAAGGATTTGAAAAAAGAGCGAGAATCTGAGGAAGAAAGGAAAGATATGAACTTATTCTGACTACAGAGGGGCATGTTGCATAACAGTTACTTGGCTTTGAAGACTGGAAGGCCAGCTCTTTGAACACAGGATGCTGGTTCACTTGTTTGATCCAACAAGCCTCCCTCCTCTGCAGAAAAACTGAAATAACCACCGGTTTTAACTGTACAAAGCAGTGTTTTATGGAAACTCACCATGCAGTGAGTAGGATAACATGTGGCTATCGATCCGCTAATCTGCCTATTTCTTTCTTTCTGTCTTTCTTTCTCCCTTTCTGTCTTTCTTTCCTCCTTTTAAAAGTCAGATCCTTGTTTATTTTTCCAAACTGTCATTGCCTCAAACACATCAGAGTGTAAGGGCTCAAAAATTTGCCATTTATAACTTGTAATTAAGTGAAATAAAGGAATTTTTCAGTCAATCATTTTGAAATTTGAACAGCATCGATGAATGCATTCGAGCACAATTGCTTTACTTAACAGTAAAGAATTAAAAGAAAAGAAAGAAAGACAGTACATCAAATCCACAAATTCAAAAGTAAAAGAAACAACCAGTCAGACGAACACAAGTGGTTTCAAAACAGCAACTGAGACTTCTGAATTCTTCTTAATGCATTTTTTTAAGTCACACGAACCTAGCATTGACAGTCGGCACATGCTGTGTGAAGCAGTGACTTTCAATGCCTCGAAAGTACAGCGTGTTCAATTATGTTGTAGTTGTCACCACTCAGAACACGACCCATTGCTGTTGAGATCAGCTAATGGTATGCCTTTTGTAGATTCAATAGAGTGGTTTAATTTGTGCCATTTGTTGAACATTGGGTGTGCTATATAATTTAAGTGATCCAGTTCACAAGATAAGAGTGGCGACAGCAGGAGGTCACAAGGTTTTGTATCGCATTATTTGACATCTCTTTATCGCACCAAAACCCAAGCTATTCTTAAAAGGCCTTGGTGATCTGAAGCCTGTAGATTGTCATGTTATACAGTAGTAACCCAAAGTAAGCATTAGTGTGGCACTGTTAAAATGTGCCCAAACGCACACTGTTGGCAATTTTAAGCTTAAAAATAGTGCTGCTCCAGTTTGACAGATTTGAATGCATCTGCAGATTTTTTTTCATTTTTTTTTTTTTTTCTTGAAGATGTACTATCTAGTCTACATCACCATGGCAACATCTGCAGTGGTAGAAAATAAGATGGCCAGTTTTATAGATATTATTATTGATTGATTATTATTTATTAATCTTTTTTAGCTGTTTTAGCTTATTGCGATTATGATTTTTACCTTGCAATATTTTGCAGTTTCATCAACAACGTGCTTTACTTTTATCTACATAATGGCTTTTGAGATATCCCTCCTAAATATCTCTACTTAAGAAATGAAGTATGAGATCTCAAAAATGAATCTTTTCATGCAGCATACAGCGTCTCTGACTCTCACCTAATAAACTAATACCTTTTCGCTTAAGGAATTTCATACAATGGCTATATGTACATATTATGTATTAGAGTTTCTTGATTTTTGTTTTTGTTTTATTCCTATTACGCACTTAGAGTTGCATATTGCCTATAAATTGCTTCATTTGTAATCTTCATCTTATTATTCGCCAGGTGGTGATAACAGCTCAGATACGGAGAGCGCCCCCTCCCCCTCTCAGACGGACTCTTCAAAGTCTGGTGATGCCAAGAGGTCTGACGGCGCTGCAGGAGATGCTATGAGCTCTGACCAGGACAAAGCCCAAAGCAGTAATGGCAAGGCTCCAGAGCCTCCATTTGGGGAATTATGTGTTAAGCAAGAGAAAAGTCCAGAGAGTGAGACAGGCGCACAAGAGGAAAGGGCCAGGTTGACTTCCTATGGTGGCCCGGTGCATCCGAAGACTGAACCTCAGGATGTGGACTTGAAGACTGGGGATGTACAGGTCAAGATGGAGCCTGAGATCAAAGAGAGAGGGGAAAAGGGAGATCATGGTGAAAGACCGAGGGAGCTTCACTCAGATAATGATTCCAGTGCCACTTGCAGTGCTGATGAAGATGTGGATGCAGAGCCTGACAGACAGAGGTGCGTTTGACTGGACAGGATTATCGTGCATTTACATTAGCATCAATAAGTACAGGATGTCAGTGTTTATAGACTGATTGTGAACCAATTTATTTTTGTCTTGGACATCTTTAGAATGTTCTCCCTGGAAAAGCCTTCTTTGCTCAGCCCTCCAGGATCGGTGCTGGTGTCTTCACCCAAGCAAACCCAGCTCAACATCCAGCAGCTGCAGCGGCGGGCAGCTGCCATCCCACCCATGGTTAGTCACTATAGTAACCAACTTTGAGGTTGATGCATTCAAAAAGGCACGGAGGCAGCAGGTTGAATGCCCACACATTTTTCATGTCAGTCCAGTTACTGTGTGCCCTTTGATCAAATTAAACATACATTTTGTCACTTTTCACATGCTATTCTTAAAATGAATCTGTCATTTATTTGTTCTGTTAGCATTAATTGTACAGTATTGTTATCAATCAGATATATATATATATATTTTTTTTTTAAGTCCAAACATGCTGTAATTCCCCTTTTCATTTGAAACCCTTAATTCGCATCTAACATTCCAACTCACTGGATTTTTCCTCTCGTAGGTGCCCAGTCCTTTTGGCCCTGGCGGTGTGCCGATTAGTGGCTTAGCCATGTTCCAGCACCAGATCAAAGCAGTGCATGAGTCAGCACACCAGGAGGATAAGCAGAGGCAAGATCAGGGAGACCTAGATCGCAGACCCTCTTTCAACACACGCAGCCCCACCATACTTGACAGAGATGGTGAGAGAACAAAAACTAATGTCTTTCTGTCTTCATCTCTCTTTCTCCTCTTCATCACCCATCTAGCCGTGCTCCTTGTTGCTCCTGGCAGTAAACTATTTATAGGGAACACATTTATGTTTTCGTGCAAGTTTAAAAAGGGACTTTGTGGGTTATCCAGAGTAATATATTGTGGTTCAACCTGAGCCTAGATACCGAGGTTCTAGCTGACCCCATTACACCTGTGTTATAAGGCTGCACTGCCATTCTGCTTGAAATGGCCTTTTGGATAAGGGGGGTTGTGTGGTGATCTTTGGGCTTGTATGAGTTGAGTGTGTCAGATTAAGGTACTTGATGCCTCTGGGTAGTGTTGAGCCACTTAGCTTCTCAGAAAGGACTGTTACGGAGTCACAAGGTAGATGGCATTAGTGCTTGATTATGCAATGCTTTTAGCACCGTAGCCAGGAGTGTTGTGAAGTGTAGGCCAGCTGTTAGCAAGGTGCTGAGCGTTGATAAGTATTCGGGCGTGACATGTTTTCACGGGGTTGTCTCCATGTTGTCATGATAGTACGATAGCCCCATGAGGTGTAGGTCAACTCAATGCTCATTGGTATTGAGTTTGTGTTTAAACGTGGATGTCTTGCCTTTGTTCCCATGCCTGTGTACTGCAGGTAAGCCCTTACCCTACATGCCTTATGACATGAAGCTGGCTCTGGACCAGGAGCTCCACTCTGGTCGGCCAGGCTCTCCTTACAGACTCTCTCCCAGGGAGCTGAGCAAGGCCTCGCCCCAGCCCGATCCCACCGCCCCCAATGCAGCCCGCTACAGTGTGCCTCCAGGTAAAAGCACACATCTTACCCTTCCCCCCTGCCTACCATCACTCCCCTCTCTTCCCCTGCTTGAAATAAATCCCCCATGCTTGACTCCAATGAGTCTTCTATGTTTGAAAAAGAGGGTACTGTTTGACGCTGTTGGCAATAGAATGGTGTACACTTGATTGAAATGATGTTTTTGAGCCATTTTATATCTAACCTTTTGTTTCTATGTCTTGGCCATTACAATTGCTGCATATATTCATATGTGAATACTTTTCTTTGGCGTTAACTTGAAGCTTGGTCGAATAGAAAGGAAGGTTGGCATTTACGTGTTGTCCTTTCTTGATACCTGTCAAGATTGAGTTTTAGCCACGGGAATGTTTTTCAGTTGTCCAAAGGTATGTGTACCTATATTGTGGTTGGACATATATTGGGTCTAAGGAGCGATTATTGATGTTTAGGTGGAATGAGACATATTATAGACTTGTCAAAGAAATGGGCCATTCTCTGTGTAGTTGTGGGTGTGGGATCAATAAACTTTTATCTTATCTAACCTTATCTTAAGTAGTTGCTGCCAGATTTAAAGGTAAAGTTGAGCCAAGCACTGTGAGTTGGTTCTTTCATCCATGGGTGAGAATCTTACTGTTTTGCCACTGTCATGAGCTTCCTCCCCTCTCTGACCTTACACAAAGAATTCTTCACTCCTCAAACCATATCTATAGACATATAAATAACTCCTTGAGCGAATGACAAATAACAATGAAGAGACCTGATCTGACAACTGGCTGCAATTTAAGTGTAGTCCACTTTCAGAATCTTTCTTTAGCGGACTGACCGTTCTTGTTGACGTGGAAGTAACAATGATTTTCACTTGAGTTAGAATGGGATACACTTTTCTATACAAGGAGAGCGTACTTCACAGTATTGAATGAGGTCGTTCTTTTTGACGATGAGCTGCAATATGCATTGTAAAGTTTCACACTGTGTCCTTACACTGAAGATTTATAAATCATAGAGTAGCTTGTTTGCTTATCAGTGAGAGACCACAAATAGATAATGACAGTATCGCAAAGCTATTTGCATTTTTTATTTTGCAGAGTGCACAATGTGAGGCGTGCTTCCTGCATGGAGGTTACCCATGGTCATTTTGTGGGTTACGATCCATTTAGTCTACTCTGCTTTCCCAGGAGACAGGAAATCAGACAGCAGGCACGGGCCAAGTTTACCTCAGGCTTAGGACAGGCTATTAACTTAAGTCTTATATGCTTACTTTACCATTCACTCAAGTCTGTCAGAATGATGCTGAATATTTTATCATGCAGTCTTTGATGGGAAACGGAGCTTAATGGAACCCATATGCTGCAGCCTTGAATGGGCAGTGTTTTGCTCCCATAAGACATTTAGAGAGTAGATTTACTCTGTGATCTGTTGACAGTGGCATTGCTACTTGCTGCTGTGAATGTTAACAGTTTTGTGATTTTGAGAGAAGGCTTTGATAGTTTGTTGTGTAGTCTATCATGTGACTGCCAAATGTAGGCTACTTAATGACTGGCATCTTGGGTGTTTTGTTTTTTCATATTCCCACCAGTCCTCCACCCTGCCTCCAATCAGCTCGTCCAGAGTGTGCCCGATGGAGTTCGGTTGCCATTCAACAGACACAGTCGACCGCCCAACATTCCCTCTCCACCTCCACTCATTCCAACCACCAAGCCCACAGACAAGCCCTCCTTCATCCAAGGAGGCTCAATCTCTCAGGTAAAACATGGACAAAACAGCTTAGGTTGGCCTTTACTTTGAATGAACTCATTTGGTTTTGATGTGTTTTAAATGACACAATTCAATGTACTTGGTAACTTCCAAAGTATAATGAACTTGAGAAAATAATCAAAGAAAACCTCCATTAAATTTGCAAAGGGAATCAACCTTTTTATTACAACAGTTTCCTCAAGTTCTACACAAAACCAAAAAAAAAAAACCTCAAGGAGATTTAACATAATAGGTCAAGTCTAAATACTGAAATAATGCGGAGCAGAGCAGAATGTGGCCCAGATTGCAACTCTAATCCTAAAATATTTTTAGAATTGACTGAGTCAAGTTGATATGGTTATAAAGACACTGGAATCATACTGAGAACGAGTAAGTTGATATTCCAGTTAGTCGTGGGCATCCCTGAAGCTTTGACAAATAACAATATGCTCTCAGTGAAAGAAAATCATATGTGCCATTCAAAATATCTCAAACGAAGTGTGCTGGTGTTTTTAGTTCAAATATATTACGACATAATAACCCATATCGTGGCAGGTCTAGTTTTGTTTATGTGTTGCTATTTGACAGGACAGGCTTTTTCATCACTACACAAAATGGTCTTGTTTTGTCAATTTGGTGACCTCTCATTCAAAGGCGTTTCTTGGTCCTGCTCTTTTAGGGAACTCCTGGCACATACCTGCCATCCCATGCTGTCTACGGGCCAGAGGGGACTAAGAGCTCTGTGGGTTCCATATCTTTGGGTCTGCCCCGGCAGCAAGATCTCAACAAGCCTGGTAAGATGAGTGTTGGCCAACACATCTTTATTACTTGGATATATTACATAACCTGTGTCTTTGTTCAGGTCAAACCAACCAAGGTTTGCAAGATAACCCAAGATTACATTTTTCCGGCCTGTTAAATTATGTGTCTGTCATACCGTACTCTATTCACTAGTTTGTTTCATTTTAGGAACCCAGATTCCATCAATACAAGATGGTAGAGGCAACCCAGGCAAGGTGGGCGATAGCCTGGCTTTTAGAGGATCGATCACTCAGGTAGAATCTGCGCTCCGAGTACAGTTTTCTAATTGTAATAAATGTGAGCATGCACTTTTTGCTCATTGTGTTACATTATGTATTGTTGCTGTTTTTCAAACAGGGGACGCCAGCCTTGTCCCAGTCTAGCATTGCTGCTGACCTCCTAAAGGGTACAATCACCAAGCTGGCCACAGAGGACTTGAGCAGCCCAGACAAATCCAGGGGAGAGCAGTTGTCGAAAGGTCATGTCATCTATGAAGGCAAAAGTGGTCACATCCTCTCCTATGATGGTGAGTGCAGTATGACTAAATGACTCGTACTTGTCTTCATCTGAAGCACAAAAAGAAACATCAAGATGTGTGTGTATATTTTGCCAAAGCTATCAAGAACCCAAGGGAAAACACCCGTAGTCCCAGAACGGGCCATGAGCTGAAACGCCCTTACGAAATGATTGAGGGACCCATGGGCAGGGGACCTCCTGGCAGGGAAGGTGCTCCATTTGAGGGTAAGACTTGTGTTTTTGAATACACGCTATTGTTCTTTGTATGAAATACTGGCCCATCTGTTCTGTGTCTGTGAAATGACATCTCTTGTGTGTTTCTCAGGATTGATTAGCAGAGCCTTGCCCAGAGATGGTCATCATGGAGATTCTAACGAAAGGCCATTAATCACTGGATCCATCATGCAAGGTATGCTGCTTGTAAGGCTTCTACATTTACATTGGCCAGTGTTAATAGTATTTCTAAGTATAAGGAGGGAAGTTGAAATAATTCACCTTTTTCTTACAGGCACACCTAGAACCTCTGCAGAGACTTATGAAGAAAGCCTGAAATATGGAAAACAGATAAAGAGAGAGAGCCCACCAATCCGATCCTTTGAAGGGGGTATTGTTAAGGGAAAGCCCTACGATGGAGTTAATACTATCAAAGAGATGGGTCGTTCCATTCACGAAATCCCCAGACAAGAACAGTCTGGCCAGGACTGCCGTAAGACCCCTGACATGTCTGACAGGAGGATTATGGAGGCATCCATGTCTCAGGTAAGACAGAGTGACTGATGAGTGCATCATACACAAGTTACAGTTACCATCCAAGTTTGAATAGTCACAACCATTTTCGAAACAAAAAGTTGGTAACTAATATTCTGAGTTAAAATCACACAGTCAATGTTATTAGTGATTTTGATCAATTGGTGATTGTATTTAATAATTCCTCCATTTGCCAGATTCATCAGTCTACTATCAAGCACAATGTCAAGTCCCTAATCACCAGTCCCACTAAGCTTCCCCACTCCATGCCCCAGCTGGAGGCCATGGAGCGAGCCAAATATGAGGAGAACAAAGCAGTTGCAGAGCGCGTGCGGCACACCGTGGTCAACTCCACCACCTCCGTCCTGCGCTCCACACACCAAGAAGCTGGTAGATCCCAGCTCAGCCCGGGCATGTATGAGGAAGCCAATGCCCGTAGGACGCCTGTTAACTACAGCACCAACACTGTGTCCAGAGGATCCCCCATGCTTGGACGTACCCCAGAAGGTACATAATTACTATTTGCTGGTTACTTTTTCAACTCTGTAACCAAAAGAAATTCACAAAATTAAATACGATCTTCATCTTGCCAAACATGTCTTATTTGTTCAGTATTAACTCATTGGTTTGCTCTGTGTTTGTTCTTCTGTTCAATGAAGGAGGTATGTCCTCTTCGAAGTCTGTTCCACATGAGAGAAAGCGTGCCATGACACCCACGCAGAGGGACAATGTCCCAGCCAAATCTCCCGTGTCCGGTGGTGACCCCGTAGCATCTCACAGCCCCTTCGACCCCCACCCCCGGCCTATTGTTCCTGGAGAAGTGTACCGAGGTCACCTGCCCCCACATCTTGACCCTGCGTTGGCCTTCCACAGAGTTCTGGATCCTGGTACAGTGCCACAACCCTGTAACCCTAGTATACCATTTCCTCCATTTCCCCAAACATAATAATAAATTTAATCCCATGTAAATTCACGAAAGCAACTCAGGCCCTCTAATTCATAGGCACTACATGTCCAGTGTGTTTTTCAGTGATTGACGTCAGCGGTGATCGGTATCTGTGAGCCTTCTGTTCATGTGTTTTTTTTTTTCGTCTTTCTCTTATCCTCAGCAGCAGCTTACATGTTCCCCAGGCAGCCGTCACCAACTGGTTACCACAATACCTACCAGCTGTACACTATGGAGAACACGCGACAGACCATTCTCAATGATTACATCACTTCCCAGCAGATGCAAGTCATTCCACGGCCTGATGTAGCCAGAGGATTGTCACCCAGGGAGCAGCCCGTCGCCATCCCTTACCCACCTGGAGCTCGAGGTACGGCCCTCCAACAGATGACCCTCATACCTGCATCAGGCAGGGGGGAGACCATGGGTGGGAGGTGCTGTAGTATGCAGACCGTGTGCTTGTGAAGTAGTGGCTACCTTTTCCAGACGCCCAGAAGCAAATGACCCAAACAAATTTGCTGATTTGCCATATGTATTGGGGCTGCAACAGATTTGGATACTTCAGACGCTCAATTAATCAATTGGGTATGGTCTTACAAATCTTCATTTGCTGATTGGTTGCCTCTTACAAGTAGACCACTATTCCACCCTCTTTGCAGCCCTTTTGCTTAATTATCAATCTGTAATTGGGAGCACAAACAGAAGGTGACAGGTTCCAGTTAACTGTATACGGTGTTCATACATTCAGAAATTGATGAATTGGTTCTTGTTGTTCACCGTTGGCCCTTTGCTTCTGTCTGTAAAAGGGATAATTGATCTAGCCCAGATGCCTCCAACTATCCTGTTGCCTCACCCTGGGGGAACAGGTACTCCCACTTTGGAACGCATCGCCTACCTCCCCGGAGCTCAGCCCCCTTTCCCTCCTAGGGCTTTCAACCCAGCCTCCATATCTCCAGGTGAGGACCCCTCCCTTCCCAATCCCTACAACCCAGTGCTTCCTAACTCCCTTTGCCGCGATCTCCCTGTTCCCTCACATTTCTCTCAGGGTGCAATCGTGCACTGCCCTGAGGTCTGAAAGGTTAGTTCTGCCTGTTTATACACACTTCAGTTGCCTCTTCACACAGTTGTACAAACTTTAGTCCGACAAAACAAAGGGAAAAGTTTCTCAAAGGATTACTGAAGCCAGGAAAAAAGATGTGATTTAGGGGGACTGTAGTATGAAACAGTTTCCATTCTTTTCTGCAGGTTCCTGTTATGAGATCATTTGCTTGAAATTAGAAAAGAAATTCTCAAATTGTGTTATCTAGACCAAAAATTGTTATATATTATAGTAATATTCCTCAGATCAGAATATTACTATGATCAGGTTGTCACGTTTAGGTCGGGCAGCTGGATCCTTCCTGCTGATATCACGTGTACAGCCTGCCTATAAAATGTTTGCATGTGTGTGTTTCCAGGCCATCAAGCCCACCTTGCCGCCACCACTGCAGCCAGTGTAGAGAGGGAACGAGAGAGGGAGCGGGACAGGGAGCAGCAGGAAAAGGAGAGGGAAAAGGAGAGGGAAAGGGAGCACCGGGAGAGGGAGCGAGAACTCCGAGAACGAGAGCGAGAGCGGGCAAATGAATATATGCGTGGAGGTGAGTTGTGTTGCATTTCAAACGGTTGCATGGCGGAGTGCTCTTTATTTGGGTTCATCGTGGACCTTCATTCAGTCATGGATTGGCTGATAACATCACATTAGAAAACACACATTTTATATTGTAACACACTTTTGTCTGCGTTTTAGGTCAAGAGCAGCCAGGTCGACCAGGGAGTCGTGGCTATCTGCACTCCTCCTCTCCGTCACTTAGGACACAAGAAGTTGTAGTCCAGCAGAGGCCCAGCATCTTTCAGGGCACCAACAGCAAGAGTGTCATCACCTCTTTAATGTAAGTTGAAACCTACTAACACTGTTACAATGACACCCACTCATATTTTGTATGTGTGTATGTATTGATTCATTTACATGACTGAATCAAAGCTGTGATGTGTCTGTGTTAATGTGTGGCAGATTTGAGATCCAGACTGAATTAGTGATACCCAAGTCAAACATATAATACAAAGCATGTTCTTTGGCTGAGCCTGTGTTTCTTGTAATATGCCTCATTCCTTCTCATACCAACCTTTCTTCCTGTCCACATTAGGCCTTCATCAGCATCAACTATGGCAGCAGCTCAAAGTAGCTCTCGCTACAGTACTGCAGCTGATGCTCTGGCTGCTTTGGTGGATGCTGCAGCCTCTGCTCCACAGATGGATGTGACCAAGGTAAAGGAGAGCAAACACGAGAGGGAGGATGACGGCTCCTCAGCTCGGCGAGCAGCCAGTCTCTCTGAGCAGCAACAGCAGGAGGCGGAAAGGCGATCTTATGGAGCTATTTCTCTGCCAGGGGGCAAGCCCCACCCAGCTTATTCTGAGAACCCTGGAGCCGGGGCCAAGGATAAAGCCCCACAAACAAAATCACGCATTGAGGAGGAGCTCCGTACCCGCGGAAAGACAACCATTACAGCTGCTAACTTCATTGATGTCATAATCACTCGGCAGATAGCCTCAGACAAAGACTCACGAGAGCGAGGTTCCCAAAGCTCTGACTCCTCTAGCAGCCGTGAGTCTGTCTAATGAACACGGGTTTGGGAGGGAACAGAACATATCAGCAGGAATATCATGATGGATATCACTGCACTGATATGAGTTAAACTTTGGAACCGCATATCACTTTGAGAATGTGAACCGAACTTAATTTTGTATTTTCCTAGAGTAAATGGTAACTATTTGTCCACTTGTCCTGCAGTGTCATCCAGTCGATACGACAACCCAAGCGGCGGAACAATTGAGGTGATAAGCCCTGCAAGTTCTCCAGTTCAACCCCAACAGGACAAATCAGAAGACAGGCAACCTCAGACAGCAGGTTGGGAACACATATTCCATTTAAAGAATAATGATCAGTTTCAGATGAGCTTCGCGTATACAGTATACTTCACACCATTATGACATATTACACTTAGGAGACAGAATTGGCTTTGAAAGGCTGATAGAATTTAGTTGCACCCAGGCTAAATTTAGGTACTAGTGAAAGAGTGTAAACACACCACAGCTAGAATGACTTAACCCACTGACCGTGTCATGCGAGTGTGGCAGACGCGATTCCTCCGCACCTCTGACTAATCACGAGACCGCTCTTGAAGGTATTTCCATCAGCTGCAGTGTAGATCACTTACTGCTGGCAAACAATGTAGCAGCTCTTTCTCATCTCCTCACCCCTGACTCATCCTGAGCCCTCTTTCTCTGGCCAACCCTTAGGTGCTGGCATGCGGGGTTTTGACATGAGTCGTTATCGGCCACCAGGGGAGCCACCGCAACCCAGTTCCCAGCAACCTCCCTCCTCCCAGGCTGACACCTACGCCCAGGTCCCCAAGACCCACCGAGTCATGACCCTGGCAGACCATATCTCTGTAATAAAAACTTGAAAATGTAATATACATCTACAGCAGTAATTATCCTTTACACCCCCCTGAGTAACCTTGTTTCACCCTTCCCGTGTAGCATATCATAACCCAGGACTTTGCACGGAATCAGGAACCTCCTCCGGCTTCCTCTGCTTCTGCCACATTCCAGAACGTGGTGCCACCTGTGCCCTCCTCAGGTCGGGCCAAAGTGCCCAGCCGCTACAGCCCAGAGAATCAGGTCCAGGCTTCACATCACCAGAGACCCTCCAGCAGAGTTTCCCCAGAGAATGCACATGACAAGCCCAGATCCAGGTGGATGAGCCGTCTCATAGACCCTGAAATTATTCGAGCAGTCTTCCAATCTTACAAACAAGCCATCTTACATTTGTTTCTCTCTCCTCCCTGTCCAGGCCTGGTAAGTCTCCGGAGCGAGGAGGAAGGGCAATGGAGAATTATGAACCCATCTCTCCTCCTCAGAGCTATCAAAACATAGACAAACAGGAGACTGGTGGCCCTCCATCCCAGAGGCGAGAGCCTGACAACATCGAGATAAGGTACAACATCAAAACAGTCCTGATTGCTTGATGCAGACATCTCATGAAACCAGTGCACAGCCATTTAAAATAATTTAAATTCAGTTTTTAGCTGATACTATTTAAGGCTTGAATATATTATTTTTATGAAGACTGCTGTAGACATAATACAATCGTTCTAGAAAAATGTAAAAAGGAAATGAACATAAGATAAAGAGTGACTGAGGATTTTTCCTCCTGTTAATCTGACATTTGATTGAGATGAAACCGTGATGGCCCCTGCACTGCACAGACTGTTCTGAAATTCTGAATATTAAATTAGATCACTCAGGTTTCCTTTTGAGCTTGTCTTTGCTTACCCATTTTCCCCCATGAAATTTGACACTCAACTTCGTGTTGGACAATGAATGAGTTTCTTGTCTAGTTGCCTTTAGCTGCTGTTGGATTGCTACCAAGCAGAATGTCAGCTGTCGTCTGACATCCCAGTCAGATGGAAAGTGATGAGCTCTGCCAATGGTGTGCTGCCCCACTCACCCTCGTTTCTGTATGACACCTGACACTGTGCCTTTTCTCTGGTTTTAGGAGTGACACGCGCTCACCAGGCAGCATAAGCTATCTGCCCTCCTTCTTCACCAAGCTGGAGAACACCTCACCAATGGTGAGATCCAAGAAGCAGGAGATCTTTCGTAAGTTGAACTCCACCTCTGGTGTTGGTGATTCTGACGTTGGTAAGTGGGTCTCTTCTTATCCTTTTCCTTCGAACTGACGTGCATGCATCAGTTGACGGAACTAACTAATGATACGCTTGCATGCAAGACAAATTTGCTGAATTTATATATTCCATCTATTTTTTTCAAGCTGACTAACCATTTGGTATTATTTCAACACTAATGGCCCTTTTCCACTGAATGGCTGAATCATATGGAGCTGTACGAACCTGACTGCCTTCTTCCCTTTCCATTAGTCATAATGTTGACTCAAGCAGAGATGAATCCAGCTGCAACATCAGTTTTCTTGTCCTACATTATAGCAGGAGAATTGATCTCTTGACATTTGTGGAAAAATGTTTATTCTGTGATCAACAATGGAGTCTCAGACTTGAATTGCAGATGATATCCTGGCTTTCATTGCCCTTTGTTTTTCAATCCGTTTGAGGCAGTCTTCCTTACATAAAAACCAGCAAGCGGTTTTGAATCGTCACCTCTACTGAAACAGAGTGGTGCACACGGCACAGTACAGTGGATTGTGTGTTTGCTGTACTGCAGAGTGAAATATCCTGACTTGGCAGAGCTGAGAATCCACAAGTTACTTAGAATGAAAATAGAAACTTCATTTGGCAAAGCTTTATCTCGGCCGCCTCAAACACTCGAACCTTGCAGAGAGCGCTCATCGATCATTGAGCTCTTTATGGCACCTGTATGATTCAGCAGCAGTGTAAAAATGCCATAACTGACCGTCCAATTCTTGAGATTATTTTCTCACTAGCTAATAATTGTCTTTTAGGAAACGCACAACCAGGCACAGAGATTTTCAACTTGCCAGCTGTTACCAGCTCCAGTAAGTATAGTGATGCTCCTTTGGACACTATATGCTTCACTCTACACTTGCTGTCCTCTCACAGTACATTTTATTATATGTTATGTAGGCAGCATCAACCCTAGGAATCACTCCTTTAGCGACCCAGCGAGTAACCTGGGCCTGGAGGACATCATCCGCAAGGCCCTGATGGGCAGCTTGGAGGAGAGACAGGAGGAACACCAGGGAGGAGCAGGGCCTCACCCTGGCAACAACACATCCAGCGCAGGCAATGATACACGCCAAGAGGCTAACCCGTCCCCTAGTATGGGTAGGCACTAAACACACCCCAAACACACACATACAGCCCCATTAGGGAGTTCATAATTGACATGTTGATCTGTTCCACATCCTGTAAACAGGAAAACAGAAACTGCAGAGCAAAGCCAACAGCCGGAAATCAAAGTCACCAAACCTGGGGCAGGCTTATGCTGGAGCGGAACGCCCCTCCTCAGTGTCCTCGGTCCATTCTGAGGGAGACTATCACAGACAAGCCCCGGCCTGGGCCTGGGAGGATCGACCATCATCCACAGGTGAGCCATAACGTCCTGCTGTCAGTTGGATTAGCAAAAGACAGGTTGCATCACCACAAATGGAATGAAATAATTAAAAGCACCATAACATTTGTCACATGCTCTTCTCTTTGCCCCAGGATCCATGCAGTTTCCTTACAATCCTCTGACCATGCGCATGCTGAGCAGCACGCCGCCCACATCCATAGCTTCCCCCACCATACAGAGCCAGCAGCAGCCGACCGGAGCCCCGATGGCCCAGCAGCGTGTTTGGGAGCACGAGCCTCTGCTGTCAGAGCAGTATGAGACCTTGTCAGACAGCGATGACTGAGCCCCGATTGCTACATACCTGTGCTGGGCTCGTCTGTTCACCCCCCTCCCCCGAAACTAACCTCACTCCCTTGAGAGTGGGACAAGTAGATGGGGTGGTGTCACTTTTTGGTGCTATGGCGCCCCCTGGCTGTTTGCTAAGAGTAAAGCAGTCTGTGACAGGCAGGGCTCTCCAGAACAAAACTCCCTTTTGGTCCGGAAGCACTCACCCAGCCTGTCAGGGGGGG
>OMNV01000557.1:0-17136 GCA_900303265.1 Brotula barbata
AGTTTAATTCAATTTAAAGAGACAGAACCTCCTCCAACCCACGTCGACTCTGTGTCAAACCTGATTCCTTCATTGCAGCCATCTTTGCTGCAACTCCTGAGGGAGTTTCATCATCGTGCAGGTCCATGTAGAGACAAACAAACACCCCATGTTCTCAGAGCTGAGACTGAGGGGGTGGGATTTCTGTGGAGAGCACAGAGGAAATGGTTAAAAACCAGATCAGACTAGGCTACATGCTCTCAGGCTGTTTTCCATTAGGAACAATGGCTGTGCATAGTTGACTTTGCAGTCATTCTTAATTTGTTGTGGGGTGTGATTTTCAGCCCTTAAACCTGTACCATGGTACCATCATTAGCGTTTTATTGATACATATGGTGACACATTTGTGCATGCAGGCACATGCGGGTTTTGTCGCTTCTCGGCTGCTTTTCTGCCTCAGTTTGGGGGGTTGGTTTGTGCCTGTAGTAGAGCTTTGCAATCTAGCGCTTCACAACCCTTGTGTCAGGTCAGCCATCTCCATAGCAACATTATGCTGAATTAGCAACATGGCAGTGGTGAGTGTTGTTTTTTCAGGAGTCAAGCTGCACTGACTGGCGCCTGCAGGTCAGAAAGAGGAGATTTTAAGAGGACTGATGAGATTGTTGTTCAAACCTGAGCTTTTCTTTCAGATTTTTTCTCCCAGCTGTGATCATAAAACTAATGTTTTCATCTCCGCAGATAAACATGGCAGTAGCACTATCCACCTCCATAAACATCAAGGAGCCTCGGTGGGACCAGAGCACGTTTGTAGGCCGAGCCAAACACTTCTTCACCGTCACAGACCCCAGAAACGTCCTGCTCAGCAACGAACAACTCACACACGCTCACAAAATCATTACTGATTACAGGTAAGAGAGGCTCCAGCTACACAGACGGGTCTCAACATTCAAATAATTAATACGTTTATTCACCCATTTGTTTTACACAAATCTGTCTCCTAGAAAAGGAATAGTGTCCCCAGGACTGACAGAGGATGAGCTGTGGAGAGCCAAATATATTTTTGACTCTGCTTTCCATCCTGACACTGGTGAGAAGATGCTCCTGATCGGACGCATGTCAGCTCAGGTTCCCATGAACATGACCATCACTGGATGCATGATGACGTTCTACAAGTGAGTTCTCTCATATTAGTGAAATGAAATTGATGAAATGATCAAAACATCCCAAAAAAAGTCTAATTTTGGCTGTCAATGTAGTTGTGTACTTCAATATTTTATAATCAGACTGATTTAGTGAGCTTATATTCATACTACTGCTGCTACCACAAGTCTACTGCATACCATTTAGAATGAGAATAACTGCATTTAAGCTCTTCAACCTTAAACCAGTACACACACACACACACTTTTTTTGTTTTCCATTTGCAGGACAACTCCAGCAGTTTTGTTCTGGCAGTGGATCAATCAGTCTTTCAACGCCATAGTCAACTACACCAACAGGAGTGGGGACGCTCCCATCACAGTTAGGTATGAGTCAGACAGTTCAGCACTGGCGTTAGCACACATTAACCCTTTAATTGCGTGGACAGCTGATGTGATTGTTGACTTCTTTGTTTGCAGTCAGCTTGGCACAGCTTATGTGTCTGCAACCACAGGCGCAGTCGCCACCGCTCTAGGACTAAATGCACTAACAAAGGTATCAGTTCATCTAACCCTGATCTTCATTTCATGAACGAAGTAACGTGCATAAATGTAGGACGCACGGTCAAAAGGGTCGTCATCACGTTCATCATCGTGCCTGCTTTTATGGAAGATTATACATTATGCTATAACATCTGATTAGCTGAATCAGGTGATCGAAGAGTTCACTCAATCCAGAGCTGGTGCGTCTCTTGATTGGTTGAACTCACCTGATTCAGCTGATCTGGGAGCTGAATGATAGGACACAGCAGAAATAAGCCTTTTTCTGACTCCTTTCACTCCCCCGTAGCACATCTCGCCCCTGTTTGGACGGTTCGTTCCATTTGCTGCCGTCGCAGCCGCTAACTGTATCAACATCCCACTGATGAGACAAAGGTAACATGGCTCCTGAGCTCACAAATGTCCCTGATCCTTTTTCACTCAGCACTTGAAACTCGCTGATCTCAAATATGAATACCTTTGTTCTTTTCTCTGGCTCTTCTCAGAGAGCTTCAACACGGCATTCCCATAACTGACGAGAACGACAACAGGTTAGGAGAGTCCGCAAAAGCTGCACAACAGGCCATTTCTCAGGTTGTGGTCTCTCGAATCCTCATGGCCTCTCCAGGAATGGGTATGAATATTGTGGCAAAAGCTTAAAGCGATCATCAGAGTTGAAAATGCAAACATCTGTTTCGTTTGTGTCTTTTCAGCCATCCCTCCATTTTTAATGAATCATTTGGAAAAGAAGGCCTTTCTTAAGGTGAGCACGTGACTTCCTGAACATCACTGTCAACCTGCATGATTTGCGAATACCTGAAAGGGTGAAACAAAATGGTGGGAACACATAGTCCCACCCACTCTGTCCGTCTTGATTGAATGGCATTGAGGACACAGGGTTGCTGCTTTTGTGCCCCTCATTCATTTTTTCTGTCCACTCTTTTCAGAGATTCCCATGGATGAGCGCTCCTATTCAAGTCAGTCTGGTGGGATTCTGGTGAGTTGGCACAGATAGATAGATGGTCTACCTGATATGCCTTTTTCTATTCCTTTAAAATTACAATCTTATTGCGTACAAAATAAATGTATGAAAATTTGTATTACAAAGAAACCTTCGTTTTATTAATTGGTGCACAATGGCTGACTACACAATTCGATACGATGCGATTGTGGACCCCAAAGCAGACTTGGACAACAATAACAAATAAGGAAGAGGCGTACAGTTTTCCAAGTGCTCCCAGTGTGTTTATCTCTGTTGTTTAAGGCTTCATGGATCCTGATATTGTGTCTATGGTTTTCTATCTAGACAGAATGGTCGGGACGTCTTTTCTCATGTTTTGTATAAGCAGGTTACATGTGTTGTCCTTGGTAATTCTTGGGAATGTAATTACTTTTAGATGATCTGAGGCTCTCTACTTATTCAAATGTGCTTTTTTTTCAGTCTGGTGTTTGCCACCCCTCTCTGCTGTGCTTTGTTCCCCCAGAAGAGGTAACTGACTCACACAAAGGAAACATCACAGGCTTAATTTATCACAACTTTGCATGATTCACCTCTTACCCGCCCCTGCATTTATCCCACTCCTCTCCCTGATCCAGTTCTATATCGGTGAGCCGTTTGGAGCCGGAGCTGCAGGAGAAAATCCGTGCCAACCACCCAGGGGTGGAGAGGGTCTACTTCAACAAAGGGCTATGAGTGTGCAGCCCCCTCACCCAAACACTGCCATAACACAGAGGCCAGTTCACGCCTTGCCCCTGTGCCAGCCCTCCTCATTCTGTGTGCCAAAGTTAAGTTTACGTCTCCTCATTTCTGCTCTTCAGATGGATATTAGGGGGTTCCCTCTCTCAGTCTCTTTGTAATGTAATTGTTGATTTTATTGTAACTGCTAGAGAAGATTTTTATCGTACTGGGCCAGATGAAAATTATTACATTAGTGGCCTGTGTAGGAGTGTTTTAAGTGGACATTATTTTTCCTGTGCATTATTCTTTTTAAACTTTTGACATGTCATCACCAAAACTTTTCCATATTCTCCTCCCGATGCTTGAAGGCAGTTTATTTTTTGTCTGCATCATAATTGAACTAATCAGATTTCTAGTGATTCATGCATTTGCCAAATTGATTACAACCTCCTACTCTTCACACTGTTGCTGTATTCAGTGAGTTCATTTTGCCAAATGTAGTAGCAGCATTCAGAACTGAGGCTTTTTGAGTACTGACCATTAATCCAAAACCAACTCCCAGGTCCCTATACAATGTGATATTTTCACGACAACAGCCACTGGTGGGCCAACATGGTGCTATTTGATGTCTTAATAATCAGTGTTTATCATTGCTTGTGATTCTGCTTGCCAAATATGCATGAACAAATCATCCATTTATTAAGTGCATCACACACACACACACACACTATGTGACCATGGGGTTGTAAACCCTGTTTCACATGAAATAAATAACTCTTATCTCTTTACTCACAATAAGGAAATATTCACGATAATGTTGACAAAATATTATTCATCCCAATCCAATCCCACAGACTCAAAACTCTTCACATACCACGACTTTATGGACACATTTTAGGTTTACGTGGCAGTTTTGTGATGTTTGTTGATTCCCAAGGTTTTTGAGATAGTATTCAACATCTCTATACATTTGGATTCTGTGAAAGCAGAATAATATCCTCAAAATAATTCATTTCAAGTGTTGCCATTATGAAAGTCACCAAATGGCCTCATCTTGATGCAAAGTGGCTTTGATCTCAGCCCAGTGAATCAGAGGAATGTGGAAGCTACCAGAGAAAAGCCTCCAGGTTTTCTATTCACCATTAAAAAGAGACAAATGTGTCCTGCTAAGGCAGACACAGCATGATGGAGCCTCACCCGTCTGATGGTTTTTTGCATCTTGTGAGTTTTACCTGCAGTACTGAGCGTTCAGGTGATAACGTGAGCCTGACATGTTTGTTCTCGGAGGGGCAGCTGGAGCAGATACTGTGAAGATGAGTCTGTAATGAAAATTGACAGCCAGTGTGCTGCATATACATATGCAGTATTTTCCTGCAAATAATCTATCAGATTTGTCCGTATTCAAATAGAATGTCAGAATAAAATTGTTCAAGCCACAGTGGTCATAAACTTATGACTAATCTTGCCGTGCTTTTCCTGGCACATTGAGTGTTTAAAGTATTTGATCATATAAGTGCAAATTTTGAAATTTAAAATAATAATACATGAAATGTGTGTGAATATTAATTTGAGTACATTGCATTCTAAGCTAATCTTGATTTTCATTTTTGTCATGTGTTCAGTGTTTAATATGAAGATACTGTAGATAGATTTACTTACAGTATAACTTGTTTTTAGATCGTCAGTGTTCAGACATGTGGAGCTGTTATGTTATTATAGTGTTAAGGTTAACTGAATGTAGCATTTCCACTATTTGTTATTCTTGCACCAAGCACAAATTTAGAACAGATTTAATGCTGCACATTTGAGAGTTTCCTTTTTACTGTTTTATCGGTGATGGAGTAGCTGAACACTGAATTGATACACATTAAACTATTTTACCTCTGACTTCCTAACAGCACAAAATTAAATAAAACTCCTGTTCCACACGCTTTCAATCTACCAAATCAGCTGAAATGTTACTCTAGCCAAAGCCATACAAACATTCAAGAGGAATAAGTAATTTACAGTTTACATTAATTGTAATTAGTATTTTTAAAATGAAGAGAAATGGTATTTCATTGTTTTGCAGTACTTTGGGTGATGTAATGTTTAGACTAACTGGTTGAAATAAAGTTGATGAAATATTGTATGTTGTGTTTGCTGAGCGTGCTCACAAGTGGCTCCATAGTGCCACCTTCTGGTTGAAAGTGGACACAGCAGAGTGACTTTACAAAGGCGTTTGTTTAATTCGAAGGCACATAACGTTCAGAGGAACAATGAACAATCAACATTGACGTGATTTAACTTAACAAAAATCCAAAGCCAGTATAAAGTTGTGCACAAACAAAAATTATGGCATCAACTCCACTAAGCTGTGTAGTTACATGCATACAAGAAAAAAGTGATTATCTGCTTGTCCATGGAAACTGTAAATTTATCAATATATTATCTCCCGAGTTTGTAAGTCACGAAAAGTCTGAAAATCTAACTTCTTACCATTGTGTTCGGTGCTCAGTAATGTTTGGGTCACAGCTGTATATAGCCTACTGGTCCTGGCATATTTCTGCTTCCCTGAATAAAAGTGCAGCAGTGTGAATCATAGAAAAACAGCAAAATGCAGAGATAGGACACAAATGCATGTATAGTTTTGGCCTTTTCATTACTTGCCGCAAGAAAACAAAAAATGTAACTGCTCTTGAGCCAGTGACTCGTGTTCATTTATAGGCATGTTATCACATTATAGGTCACTGTTCCTTTACAACAACCTTCACTTGTTGATCACCATCCTTATCACCATTTGCTGTTCTCACATTTTGTGCACTCAGGTCAAGTTAATCTCTGTTCAGTCATATCTTTGGAATGCCTTTGATGAGGTGGCATTTAATTGGCACTTGGGTAACGTTTACAATTCAAACCATTGGAGTTAAGCACAACATTGAGTTCTGTATGGAACAGCAGGTTCTTGGATTTTATATCCTTCAGAATTTTTAAATGACAATTCACATTAGCATTCAATTACTTCTTTTTTTCAATTTGACTATAACAACAGCGATAATCAAGGGTAATACTCAACTTATGAATACAATAGAATTAGACAAGAATGTTTTTTACAAGTACAAAAATGTGTCTCAAAATATAACTTATGTTCACTGATTGGCTGTCACTAATGAATCTATTAACATGTCTTTGGATGGATGTAAAAGATTGTGTCAGTATGTGACCACTTGGGCACAGCCAAGACTCATTCTACTTCCTGCAAGTGGACATCTGCGTCAATGTTCTGAGGATGCTTCTTGGCCCCTGGACAAAGAGTTTCACAGAATCAAAGTGTGGAAGAGGATGCCCGAGGATATCAGGGAATTCTACAAAAGATGTTCTGCTTGTGAGACCGGCATGTTCCAAAGAGCTTCAAGAAAACAAGAAGACCACATAAGCAGCAGTGCTGCCCTGAGGCTCCACCAGCAGTTGGATGCGCCATCATTCAGTGTGACCCTTCCATTTTAATCTGGCCTTACATACATTAAATTACCGTCGAGCTCACCATACAAAACCCTTTTCTAATCCCAAGATTTCCTCTCGCCTCAACAGAACTCCTCTTCACGCAAGTGCTCCTCCACCAGCAGTGAGTGCTTGTCGGGCTCACTCAGTGCCATGCTGTTGAGGGAGTGCTTGTCTGACCGCAGAGAGTTGATGGAGGCACGGCTGTAGTTGATGATGCGGTCCAGCAGGCTGAGTCTGGGGGAGGGTCGTCGTAAATCGCCCATTCCTATGTGGACACTCACATCAGACAGGCTGCCCTGACGCCATTGGTTACCCAGCCGAGACTCCAACTTCTCAGCACTGGGCTTAGTGTAACTACATGGAAAGAAACATACAGAAACACAATGGAGAATATTACAAAGACAAAACAAAGCACGTACAAGAAGAAAGCCATAAAAAAACATGAAATAACTTATTACCATTTGAGTAGAAGGGAGGACAAAACCACAGAGACAGAAGACAGTGCCATGGCAGCTGAGCCCATCCATGGCTGTAACACCAGACCAATAGGAAGGAAAACACCTGAGGACAGACAAGATTCAGGTTAACTGCGTTGTTTCATTTACTAGTCATAAGTTCAAGACAAGTTCATCATTATTGCATTTATATTACCTGTATTTAGTGCTGTCACAATTAATTAGTTATAATTGACTGCTTGAGTGAAAGAAGAATTAAATAAAATTATCCTCATATACTCAAATTATTTACACGTCCAAATATTAACTTCTGGGTTAATAATCTAACTAATTAGTAGAATGAGTGATTAATCAGTAGAATCTCTCAAACTGCAGTATTTGATTTTTTTCTGGCATTTCTGCTTTAAAGGCAGAGAGAGGGAAACGACATGCGGCAAAGGGCAGAGATCGGAATAGGCCTGTGACACTCATGTAATATATTTTGCAGTCCCCTACCAGCAGCAATAGGAATGCCAACAAGGTTGTAGATGAGTGCAAAGACAAAGTTAATCCTGATCCTCTTGACTGTCTTTTTGGAGAGGTCAATGCAGCCCACCACATCCAGCAGGTCATTCTGAAGATACAGTAAAGAGAGATACAATGATTCAACTATTCAAATGAAAACAGTTACATAAGGGGTTTTAACACACCATCCACGGAAGCTGTTGTCTGTCAGGAGTAGAAGTTATACCTTTACTTAGATACAAACATGTTCTGTTTATTCACAGTAGCCTCAAAACATCTGTTCTTACGACTGGACCCGAAATGTCTGTATTTTTCATGAATTGCCATCCCATGGGATCAGTTTGACGCTTGTGTGATGTCGACCCAGCTAAGAAAATGTTGCCCAATGTTTAAGATACCTGCAGGAAAGTGCAAGCATTCTTTTTGTGTTTGTTTGCTATGATTTTTTATGTCTATTATGCCACACAGTGGAAATGCTCTCAAATTCTCACCCTGATCAACACCACATCTGCTGCCTCTATGGCCACATCTGTCCCCGTTCCTATGGCGATACCCACATCGGCCATGGCCAGAGCAGGTGAGTCGTTGACACCATCTCCCACCATGGCCACTCTTTTTCCAGCCTGCTGCAGCTGCTCTACTTTGGCCACTTTGTGGGAAGGCAGCACTTCAGCGAATACCTTCCTTATGCCCACCTGTAGGGGGTCAGCAGTAATAGCAATAAAGTTATTGAGTCAAATATTGTGAGCAGATTTCATGAGGTGAAAATGTCTAGAATCCATAGCCGTATACCTGAGCTGCAATGGCTCGTGCGGTCTTACTGTTGTCCCCAGTCATCAGCACCACTTGCAGACCCATGTTGGTGAGAGTGTGGACTGCCAGCTCGGCCTCTGGCTTCACTGTGTCTGCTATGGCTATCATTGCACACAGAAGATCTAAAAACAAACACAATGATTACACACATAATAGTGTATTTTCTCTAGATATAGAGCACTTTCAGCAGATGGTCAGGGAATGATTGCAAACAAGAGACGAAAATTTAATTGATGTAGAACTACTCACTGTCCACAGCAACCAGGACAGCTGTGCGTCCTTTGCGTTCATGCTCTGTCATGGCCTCATCCACATCAGGTCTGATCTGTAGGGCATTCCTCCTCATCCACTCCCTATTCCCAATAAGAACAGTGTAGGAAGCTGTCTGGACAAGGGCTACACAAAGCAATCACAAAGGTCAGATTCACAGCAGCCAAGAGACACAAAATTATAAAACAGACATGACACAATCCATTCTTATTTCAATCAGATGACTTGCTCAAATGTTTGCTCTTCAATCTGCCACCTCTTTTGAAAACATCAATAAAAAACTACATTTCCCAACATACTGAAAGGCTGTGGGTCCATAATGAGAGGATGGAAGCTGGTGGATGTCCGGGAGTCACTGATCTGGACAAAGATATTGTTCTGCTGGTTGTTGTCATCACTGTCACTGTCGTCCTGCTTCAGCAGCGTCTCCGTGTTGCTGACCTGACACCGAATACCACAGCCTGGCACTGCCTGAAAATCTGTGCATGTGCCAAGCGACTCTGTACCAAGCTCCTGTACACACATGGTAATGAATGTTTAATAAGTCTGCACACATACATCTAAATCACAGTAAGCTGCATCGTCTACTTGCAATGTACCCAAACTAGAAAGCAATGAGATCCCAAAGTAAACATGAAGAGGCTCACACAAACCTGTTTACAGTATTTGGTGATAGCTGTTCCAAGAGGATGTTCACTGTTGTTCTCAGCAGTACCCACGATGGCCAGCAGTCGGGAACGGGGCATCTTGTTCCCTTCAACAACGATCTTGACTTGGATAACTCGTGGGGCACCATATGTAATGGTCCCCGTCTTATCAAAAACAACTGACTGGACCTGCATATATATATAAAATGAAAAAAAACCCATTTCATGCTAATCCAAAAAACCTCAATCTCAAATTAATCTAACTTTAACCAGAGCAATATGATGATCAGTGCAGTAAAGTGATTTTGAGACACTTAAATCTAATCGATCACATTTTGTTTAGACATATGGTGAATTACATAAGTCTACACTTACATATCAAAGGTGTCAGAATATCATTACAAACGCACCTTATGAGCCATCTCAAGTGGCTCCCCTCCCTTTATCAGGATGCCGTTCTGGGCTCCAACCCCTGTGCCCACCATGACAGCTGTTGGTGTTGCCAAGCCAAGGGAACAGGGGCAGGCAATACATAATACGGTTATGGAGGCCTGGAATGCAAAGCGGATCACTGCCTCAGCCCTGGAAATGCTCTTGTCATAACCCTGCAGGGGGAAAATATAACAACAATCATTAGGAGTGGCAATAATATGACCATTGAAGCCATTTAGTCATGGCTTTTGAAATGTGTAAGAAATACTGTAGAAAGGAACTTGATATTTAGAAAACTCACAGGGAAGTACATTTCAACTAGAGCAAAGTCAAAAAACCCAATGAAGATCCAGGCAACCAGGGTGAGGACAGATATGCCAACAATGAAAGGCACAAAGTAGCCACTGATCTTATCTGCATACTGCTGGATTGGAGCCTTAAATCAAAAGAGTCATAATTAAAACATCTGGACAGTGTTATATTTTCAACAGTTACATGGAGCACACATTTAAACTCAAATTTTACCTTTGAAGTCACTCAAATTTTACCTTTGAAGTCTGTGCATCCTCAACAAGTTTGACAATCTGAGAGAGGGTGGTTTCCATGCCAACATGTGTTGCACTGATGAGTAGAGATCCATTCTGGTTGATGGACCCAGCAATCACTATGCTACCAGGCTTCTTAGTCACTGGCATGGCCTCACCTAGAGTCACAACACATATTTGTTGGCATCATCTTTAATGTTTACATATACATTTCGGGATAGTGATGGCACATGCATGAATATTAAGCCCTCCCTACACTTAATCCTTCATTTATTGAAACCAACCTGTTATAAGAGATTCATCAGCCATGGAGTGTCCCTCAATAACCCGTCCGTCTACTGGAAACTTTCCTCCAGGTACGACTTTCACCACATCACCTCTCTGAACCAGCTCAACATCCACTTGTACCTCACTGAAACACATACAAATGGTAAACATGTAATGGAAGTTCTGACACAAAATGTTGGAAGGCTACTACAGTACATTACAATAATGATAAGCTTTTAGGAATAAGTTTCAATTCACTCACTCCGAGGACGAGTAGGGATGGAATATTTATTAACATTTATTGTTCATTGTCATCATCTAACTTTATGTAACAGGTCAGTAACTGAACCAGCGTCTGCTTGTTGATGTACTTCATGCCAAGTTATGCCTGTCAAGTGACTTCTACTGCAAACAAGATATGTTGTAATCTAAAACCAACGTATGATAAGAAAAAACCTTGTACACAAAAGCAATTTACGGAAAAGGAGTACCTGAGAATGGACATGTCACTGTTGAGTGTAACAACAGTAGCCTCAGTGGCTTGTAGAGACATCAGCTTGGACAGAGCCTCAGATGTCTTGCTCTGAATGAAAGAAGCCGCCACAAAGAACATTTTGTCTGAGACTAACAAATATTGTGGCCAGAATTTAAGGGTAGTATATATTAATAAGTGTGACGGATAAGCATGATGTTTTAAAAACCTTTGCTATCTGTTCCAGCCAGCGTCCCAGAGAGATGAAGACAAACAGCATGGGTGGTGTGTCAAAGAAGGTAATTGGGTTGATCTTTGCTTTCTCCACCATGGCCACTATGAGGACAACCACTGAGTAGGTGAAGGCTATAGTGGTGGCCAGAACTATCAGCACATCCATGTTGGCAGACCGATGTTTCACAGCTTTGTAGGCTTGAATGTAGAAGTAACGACCCCCAATAAACTGAGAAGATACGAGAACAGTAGTTGTATTCACTACATCAATATTTGATCAAATTCCCTGCCAGCCATTAAACCATTTTTTTAAATTCTGAAAATCTGCAGATTATAATTCCTTGTCATAATGTGTCTAATGTACCTGTACAGGCACACAAAAGAGAAAGGAGAGGAGGTTCATGATGGAAAGCCCCGGGAGAAGCTGTCTCTCCAGGAACATGGTGGAGTGATACAGGTTTCGGTCCTCGACAGTGGAGTTGTGTTGGTGTGACATATTCATCTGTTGGTCCATGATTATCATGTACATCATCATGCCCATTACGGGCACGCAGAAAATCAAGCTCACCAGGAACGACTTCCTCCACCTTAGAGGGGCAAGATTTGTGCATTAGAAATTTAAAAGTAATGGCAAAATTAAATAGTTGCCTTTATATGTTGATTAGCCACAGGCATGCAAACAAACAAAAAATAATTTACTGTCGTATCTCTTTGCTGTGGTCCAGATGACTGGCAGTTCGATCTCTCTTTACAAGAGACGCTTCGAATCCCAGATTCTACACGTAACAATCAAACTTCTGATTACATGTTTTATAAAGAAAATTATTTGAAATTCACTCAATCTTTACTGATTGATGAAAATAAGTGAGTAGACATAGTTAAAAAGACAGATTATACCTCAATTAATTTGATGATGTCTCGGGGTCCTATCATTTCTGTGTCATATTTAATATGTGCTTTGTTGGTTGCCAAGGCAACAGAGGCATATATTATCCCCTTTTCTTTCATGAGGCTGGATTCAATCTTGTGTACACAAGAGGCACATGTCATTCCCCTGACCTGAAAGAAAGTCAAGAGTGGCAATCATGTACACAAAAGGGCTAAAAATATCTGGCAGAAGAACTCACATGATTATATTGCAGCACTTAATTACTGCACTCAGAGCACCATTTCCTTTTCATGCAACCCAAACATGAGTCAAAGCAACCTTGAGTTAACTCACCACTAGTTCTAGGTTTCCATCTGATCCTGTATAGTTCTCCATGACTGAGGCAGTGAACCCCAGCTCTCTCACACACTCTGCAATTTTTGCAGGATCTGTGACATCGCTGTTGTAACGTACCTCCGCCTTACTGGCCATTAGCGCTACCAAAACCGAGTTGATACCTGTACAAAATTAAAGTCAGAATCAAATGAGGAAATGCATCATTCTAAGTGAAATATATAAAAATGCATGGGTTTTGACGCACCCGGTTCATTCTTGAGGTTACGCTCGATGTTTGCCACACAGGAAGCGCAAGTCATTCCTCCAATCTGGATGTAGCATTTAGAATTAGTGTCTCCATTGCACTCCTGGTGATTTTTGCGAGGGTCACTGTCTAGCTCCTTATCTTTCTTGGGTGTTTGACTGGGAGACTTGGAAATACTGGCATCTGACATAGGCAGCAAAGAGTTGGTCTCTGTGAATAGCAAAATATGGTCATGATACGGAAGCACAATCTGTAGCTATCTGTGATAGCCACATATGTATTTTAACCACTGAAGTAGTCTTTAACAGGTAATAACAGGAGCTATCCTCTCACCAGGTAGAGATGCATCAAAGCCCATGTCCTCGATCGCATCCCTCAACTCTTCTGATGTGGTCAGGAAGGGATCATACTCAAAAGTCCCCTGGTGGTCAACCAGAGATACCTGGGCTGACATCACTCCCTTCCTTTGGGAGATCATGCCTTCAATGGACTGCACACAGGAGTTGCATGTCATGCCTTCAATGTGAATGTGAACTACAGAAGATAGTGGTTGGCTAAAATATGACTTGGAGGCAGCATGTTGGGTCTGTGTTGCTTGTGCGAGTTGAATTGGTGATAAGACAGGGGTTGGCGATGTAGACACTGGACTGAAGGGGTCTGAACAGTCCCATGGGTGAGTCTTGAAGTTCCCTGGTGGCAGTGCCTCGATAGCCTGTTGCAGCTGAGGCACAGTGATCCTCAGAGGGTCGTAGCAGATGGAGGCCTTTTCCTTCTCCAGGGAGACCTCCACAGAAGAGACACCAGGCAGCATAGAGATATTGTCTTGGATATTGACCACACAGGATTTGCAGTGCATTCCCTTCACCCTGAGCATGACAGGGGTTGTATCTATGAAGATTTCTGTTTCTTCTGATATCTCTGATGAAGAAGAAATTTCTGACCTTTGTAGGTCAATGTCTTTGGGAAAGAGTACCACAGGGCGGGGCTTGGACTTTACAGAAGCCTGGAAGCCAGCCACAGCAATCTGGTCAATGATGGTCTGGACTGTAACCAGGTAGGGCAAGTATACAATTGTAGCTTCCTGAGACTCTAGAGCAACTGCAAAGAATGAAAACAAGACATTGTTGAGGGCCCAATCAATAACTATTAATTGTTTTTATTTGAGTAAAATAAAACTTATTAATCGGGAAAAATAATGACAATTTAAAGACACAAAGTTTGGGGGTTGGGCTGATTTTTGTTAATATCTGAATTAAATGGAGCACATTGGTTTGCCTTTCAAGAGACCACGGGGAATTTCAGACAGAGAGTCATCTGCCAATATTTTTGCATGTTGAAAATATTGACAGATGACTTTGATCTATCCAAACTAGACATATAAAATACTAACGGAAAACTGTTTTCATCCAGTACATGCAGAGTATTTCTATGACAGGTTCATACCTACAATTCTTCTGTAAATATTAGTGAAAGGATTTAATGAGTCAGTCAAATCATAATGAGCAATCTGTGTGAACCCATGGAACAACAGACACACAAATGTCAGTGCAAGCTTAATAAAAGTTTTATCACTCCCAGCTCAGGAAGCCTGCTATGACTACATGTTTATTAAAGAGATGAATTACAGCACCTTTGATCTTTTCGATTCCTTTGAGTTTTCCCATCTTCCCTTCAATAGTTGTGGTGCAGGAGTGACAGGTCATCCCCTTAATTGACAACCTTAGCAGTGTTGCCTCTTGTTTAGTGGTACGAGCTGAGTCCAAAGTTGGGCCTTTCTGTGTGGGGCTACTGGCTGTGGAGATCTCCGGAAGTGCTGTGCTTGCCACTACTTCACTCAACTGCATTGCCGACGTCAAAGATGGGACAAAGGTAACAGAAAAACCTGCTGGAACCTGGTTCTCTCTGACGTCCAGGACTCCCTGAACCTGGGACAGCCTCACACATGCCTCCTGTTGGGCTGCAGGTGTCAGGCCTGAGATTGGGATGAGCTGAGTATCAGTAGAGACAGGTGTGGCTGTGGAGAACTCCAACGGACTCGATTCAAAGCCCATGTCCTCAATGGCCTCCAATAGAGAGTCTGCACTCTGTAAGCTGTGGTCAAATATGACTGTGGCATTCTTCGTCTCTAGTGATACCTAAAAAGTAAATGTAAATTGACAATCAAACATAAATCATTATGCGTTATAAAACAGTATAACCTCTCAAAAATACTAATGCTTTCTTTCTACTACTTTTCCCATGCAGCCTTATTTCAGATTACTTACTGTAAAGTCATGTAAAAGTTCCTTTTGTGTCAACAAACGCTTGTATTTCATGCAATACGGAAGTCTTTCTCATGTGACCGTAACCACAGAAACATTTTTTTAAACAAAAAGCTGTTCTGGTGTGAAATTTATCTTATTTTGACAATGGAACTTGTGAAAAATAGGGGTAAACTTAAGTCCACTGTCGGTGCTAAGCTTACAGCCTGTTTCAAAGGCTTGTTGACCTTGGCTCCCCCCTTCAACAGCATGTGACACACACTGAAGGATCACTTGACTGAGCCACAAGATACAAACCACAGTGGGGTTCTGTGGAGAAGGTGGGCGTGTCTGCCCACTGGAGAGATTGATAGATATATTTTTTTTCTATGAAAAATAGATCAAGGAAGGCCTTCTAGCAAAAATATATATATTTACTCTCATGATGTCTACTAAAATTAACCTAAAAATTACCACCCTAAATCAAGAGACAAATGACATTCCCTGTGAATACAGGCTTTACATCGACCTGTTGTGTTGGTCCTGCAAAGGGCAAAGCTTTATCTGGAAAACATTATTACATTACTGTCTCATTTAACCTGAGCCTGAGGGGTAAACACACAACAGACCAAAGGCCAGCCACAACTATGCCAATTTTGTTAGTCGCATGGATGATAATCTTTTGTAAATTGGACCAGCAAGTCCACAGGCAGCAACAAATCCAACTCCATTATCCTTAGACAGACAAGGATCTTTTCTTTATGTAATGAAGTTATCATGTCTACTTCATCCAGGAGTTTCAACAATGACATCTATGTTTTGGCCCCTTAACTGGTTATTTCAAACAGCCAGTGCATTAGAAGAAATCTTAAAAGAGCAAATCTCAAAAAAAAAAAAAAAAACAGTGAAAAAATTGATAAACATCACAGTTTAAGAAAGGGCAGAACTCTGCTATCTTTGTATCAGTAATGTTTGAGGTTACATTAGCAATTGTTCACCTTTACATGAATGACACCAGGCAGAGATCCAACGCGCTGCTCGATGGATTGGACACACGAGCCACAAGTCATTCCCTCCACTCCCAACGTCACCGAACACAGTTTCACTTTTTGAGTCATGGTTACTAAAGCTGAAAGGACCATAAAACTTATGTAAAACACAACTACACGTTTCAGGTTTCAGGCACAGACTACCAACTAAAGCTTCACAGTTTAGACAAAATACAAAAAGGATAACCAGACATCTACAGTATATTAAATTTACAGGATTCAGTAACTCAAATATTATAATGATCAGATTACACGAGATTCGTCCAACCAACAAATGTAACAAATCAAATCCCAATTGAAGAGTCAGATACATATTACTGGAAACTGTCACCCCATGCAGCTGCAAAGATTACTGCTTTTTACTGAAAAATATGAGTTTGTTTTTCTTGCAGGAAAAACTGTATAAACATTTATTCCGTCATTAATTTCCAACAGTTAAACCTCCTAAGGTATACCCTGGTAAATGATTTAAAATTTGATAACAATTTAAAGGCAACAGTGGTAAAGTACTTTAATAATTGACATTAGAATTCACTTTAACTCCTTAATCACTTAAATAAAAATGTCATCATCTCCAGAGGAAGGTGGTCCCAATTTACATTAAAACCGTACTTTTTCTGTGTTATCACACGTTTAGTTCTCTGAATTTTGGCTGTGTTTGGCATAATTTCAAAACAGATCTCCCAAGAATGCTTCCTACAATTGTTAGCTTTGGCAACAAAAGGCATTTCACAACAATTTAAATATTTGCAGTGGCGGGTTGACAGGTGCAATTACGATCACTTGTGACCTTGTTTTATCTTTCATTCAATTCATTTAGCACGACGCTGATGTTTGTAAGCTAACCTTGCCCACCGCTTGCGTAAACACATGAAGCTAACGTAAGTTGCTTACCAAACAATTACAAAGCAAACTGTACG
>OMNV01000557.1:17156-71872 GCA_900303265.1 Brotula barbata
TACTACACAACTGGGTTTTCTAAAATTAAATTAAATTAAGAACCAAAGGGAACTCTCACCTTTTGAGATCACGTAGCTAGCGTTGCAGTCTCCTGACGTCCGCTGACAGAATGTGTCGGCTAAACTAGCAAGCTAGCTAGCATTTATTCTTTATCGGTCATTACAAGTAGCTAAACGAACTATTAGTAGCATCCCGGTACCGGAGGTTGACAGGGAAGAGTGGGACAATGTTATGTTCGGCTCTCCCTTGTCGGGAAAGCTGCTCTGACAAGCTTTTTGGTTTCCTCATCACATGCAGACGTGATTGACGGACTGCCGCGTAACGTCATGGGAAGAGGCGGAGCTACGTCTCAGGCTTCCATGGCAACAGAATAGGGTTTTGTTGACTCAAAGTGGACGGAACAGGCATTATTTACCTGTTTACACCACAGTTCATCGCAGTCCGGAGAATATATAACAATTACTCTGTTATATCATCGTAAGAATTACACTTTTTAAGGTAGAGGATAATATTATGAACGTTTTTGGGGACACGAATTGCACATCCTGGTAAAAGAGGAACTCCACTAGAAAGCCTTATGTAACTCGGCTCAGCAACCATTAGGACCCATCCTGTCCTCTCTTCTCTCCCACATCTGCCTGTGTGTTGACAGTTATTGAACATACAGTCAGAAATCCAGGATACATCTCTATCATGGTTATTTTTAGGTTATCGCTCCCATAGATAGTTTGCATGCAATTCAAAGTTTCTCTGAAAGGTCAAGCATGACTGTGCCAACGGAGTTTATTTGAGGAATTATATGTTACTGTTGTGAATCAAAAAATGTGTGAATTAGAAAGTGACAAATTACAAGATTCCACATAACATTAGATTATAGCCAGCAAAGACTCACATATTTGATCCAGTTTTTACAATTATGAATGTCTTGCATTTATCACTCAGGGAAGCATCAAGGTCCTCTCCCACCTGTGGCATTCCTCAATGCTCTTGCTCCCCCTCGTTTTACTCTACACCCACTTGTACATGTAATTGGCAGTTTCACCTTATCTCTTATCACTGTGATGCAGTCGATCCTCAGCTGGACCTCTCTTTCACTAATAACCAAGTGGATTAATGGACTCTCCCTATGACTCTTTAGCACATATAAAGAAATGGATGGAAAATAACTTCTTTAATCTGAATAGTAGCAAGACTGTGATCTGTCTTTTTGCCCTGAGGGATTTTATATATATATATATATATATATAGAAGAAAAAGGTAAAAGGGAAACTTTTTGTTGGTGCAATGAAACCACCACAGCAAAATTAAAGGTTCAGTCGGCGTGCCACAAACCGAGGCCCTGGTACTTACGCACATAACACACACTGCAACACCATGACAACCAAGTCAGTGAAAGGACAAAAACCATCATCAGGAGGTAATGTTCATCACACCAGCAAACTAGTCCTTATCACCTGCAGGCAGTAATTGGCTACCACTTTCCTGCATGACAGGAACCCTCTTCTGTTAAAATATTATATATATATTCCACACAATATATCAAACTAATCAAACGCAAGAAATCTATAACTAAAACACAAAGAGCCCACGTGAAGAATAATGATGTCAGCTGAACAGTGGCTGAGATTGGAGAGAGGAAGTGGAGCAAGCAACATCCAGCCCTCTCCAGTTTTTACCACCTACCACAGCAGAAATAAGGGACCTGTCACGTGATGTATGCATGGTCTGACGTCCAGGATGTACTATTGCTCTTTCCAGTCACGTGAAAAGAAAGCTGTGTTCAGAGGTCAACAACTTTTTAAGTCAAGATTCTGAATATCAATGTTGATATTATGTGTGTAAAGAAATTCAAATTATTATGTCTCTCACTTAGACCTCATAAAACTCCGTGGGGTGGTTCAAAGTGGACCCAAACCGGTAATGTCTCCATATACACACTCGCCAAATAAATATGTTTATTTTTTTTAAATCATTTCCAGAACCTTCAGTCAGTATTCCTGTCTAAAATGTGATCTTTCTAATGTCCACCTGGTATCTCTCTCTCTCTCTCCGTCTCTTCTCTACCAAGCACACAAACAGACACGCGCGTGCAAATGTAAGCATACTTTGACACACTGACCTACTTTCTCAGCACATGTGCACATTGTATACTGGTCTGCTATTCTCTAAGGTCACGAAATGACAATTACACACTCACACAGAGAGAAGGGGAGGGAGGGAGAGAGAGAGAGAGAGAGAGAGTGTGTAACAAATGAGTTCAACTACAGAGTAGTAAAGAGCCAGCTTTGTGCGTGTTTCCCCGTCTGCTCCTCTCCTCCTCTTCCTCTTCCTCTTCCTCTCCATGGATAATCGCCGCGCGCATCCTGCCGCTTGGAGATGCAGCGGATCCATGTTTTCTCCTCTCACGTGTACCCGCTCAGCAGTGCGCGTCAAGCCGCCGCTAAAGCCGAGAGCGCAGCTTATTAAAGGTGCTGCTCCTGCTGTCCTCTATCAGCGACGGCCAAAGATTCAGCACTCATCGTTACCAGCCATGGCTTCAAGTGAACGCTGTCTTCTGCGCGGAACGGAGAGGAAAACTGTACTTTTAACCCACTCATGTAAGTAAAATGTCTCTTACTGGCGATATAATTTGTGCTCCATGATTGAAGATCATCTAAAGAAATTCATGTTTATTTGGTAGAGTAAAGAAAACTAACAGATATCATGGAAGTGAATTGTAATAAAGCTACTATGCTTCTTGGTGAACACAACTGTGTGTTGATTTGTGTCAGAATGAAACGTGGAAGGACAAATATCAGATCCAAGTACCAGACACTCCCAGCCCCCAAGGAGAGAGCTAAGAGACAAAAGCATGGGGTGTCCAGTGTCATCATGAATCCAGGCCACCCAGGTAGAACCACGGAGGACTGGGGAAATCTGCCGCACCATGTGGTTTTGCAGATATTCCAGCATCTGTCCTTAGTGGACCGGGCCAGGGCCTCATCCGTGTGCCGGTGTTGGAATGACGTCTTTCACACCCCTGATCTGTGGAGGAGGTTTGAGTTTGAACTCAATCAGCCGGCCACCTCGTACCTGCGCTCCACTCACCCTGACCTCATTCAGCAGATCATCAAGAGGCATGCCCAGCACCTACAGTATGTCAGTTTCAAGGTAAATAAAGGTCAACTCTCTCCCCCACCTCCTCCTCCTCCTCCTCCTCCTCCTCAATTTTCACGATACATCCGTCACATATGATCCAGATCATCTGCTGCAGAGATGCACATGACACAACAGCTGATAGCTTTAATATTTTCCGGCTGAGCAATAAATCTGGCACCTCCATCCCTCAATTTCCCATGTCTGTATGTGTGCGTGTGCGTGTTTCATTTTTTACATAACTGGTGAATCACTTTTGGTGGATCAGGTGGATAGCTGCACAGAATCTGCGGAGGCGGCTTGTGATATTCTCTCCCAGCTGGTGAACTGCACCATCAAGACCCTGGGGCTGATTTCAACAGCAAGGCCCAGCTTCATGGATGTATCCCAGGTAAGAAACCACCCGCGATGCTCAAACTGCTATGCATGCCAATTAAAAGTCGTCATAAAGTCTGTCACTTTCATCCACACACATTTTTAGGAACATTTTTGGTAAATAAATGCACATAAGAATTCCTGGTCGCTTTTTTGTCCTCAGGCCCATTTTGTGTCTGCACTGACAGTGGTGTTTGTCAACTCCAAGTCCCTGTCCTCCATCAAGATCGATGACACACCTGTGGATGACCCATCTCTGAAAGTGCTGGTTGCCAACAACAGTGACACCCTGAAGTTGCTGAAGATGAGCAGCTGTCCACATGTCTCCCCAGCAGGTGAAATACATATGTCCGTCAGGTCCGAACAGGCATCCATCCCTCAGTGATGAAATTCATCATGCTATTAACTATATCATGTGTGACAAAAAGTAAAAAAGGTTATTACAGCACCACCATCAGACCAGTAGGTATCAAATTTTAATATATTTTACCCTGAATCGTGTCCAAATTTCATTGTAATCCAGCACAAACCTTTTTTGGATATCCTGCTCTTTTTTGCATAGTCAGCCTTTCCTCCTCTGATTTCACAAAATTGGGCTCCTTTTGTGATCCATTCATTCTTTTATGATCACCGTCATTTGAGCACCCTGTGAAATTTATCAGTAACTAAAGGGCTAACACAGGTGGATGAATGAATGCTTGTTTATCCGTGTAAAATTTAGAGGCTGTCCATACTCACACAGGCTATTCCACTGATTCTATTTTGACTCTGTGGGTGTGTACAGACTGTTTGATTGACAGATCCGGGAACAGTCCTGTGTCCTTCTTCTTCTTTCCTTTGTTTCACCTGACAATGTACATTCAAGTTGTTGTCAGACTGGAATGTCAAGAAGAGATTTTGCACAAAGAGAAAACCTGTCTGAGCTGGGTTTAAGTCACAACAGGGAGGTCATTGGAATGACGTGGGCGTGACTGTGTTTATTCTTTGAAGTAATCCAGTCGCCATCAACCTGTGAAGAGTGTCCTCAGTCAGAATGACTGAAAACACCTGTGTTTTTTAACCTCTTAAACATTGCTCAATCCATTGGTAATTGAGTTCTCCTCCCTGTTTATGAGGATGAATATAACGAGCCTCTTCACATTAGTAACCCATGAATGATTTGTTCTAATAAATAATAATAATATAATAATAATAATAATAATAATAATAATGAAATCCATTCTAATATCCCTTAATTTCTAAGATGTGGAATTTTTAAATTTCCCAAAATATCTTTTTATTGTGGATGTGTTGGGTATCATTTCATACAGATAAAATAAAACTTGATGGACACCTTGGTAGTAACTGTATGTTATTTGTGGTCTTCTTTGCATTTAAAGTGGATCTGTTCTCTTAGATTTGGACTGTTTGGGCTTGTTTGTTCTCAGGTATTCTGTGTGTGGCAGACCAGTGCCACGGACTCAGGGAGCTGGCGTTGAACTACCACTTACTGAGCGATGAACTCCTGCTCGCCCTCTCGTCTGAAAAACACGTCCACTTGGAGCACCTCCGTATTGACGTGGTGAGTGAAAACCCTGGCCAGACGCACTTTCACGCCATCAAGAGGAGCAGCTGGGAGGCCTTGGTGCGACACTCGCCCAAGGTTAACATCGTCATGTACTTCTTCCTCTATGAGGAGGAGTTTGAACCGTTTTTCCGCGAGGAGACCCCGGTCACACACCTCTACTTTGGCCGGGCAGTCAGCAAAGAGATGCTGGGACGTATTGGACTGAACTGCCCGCGACTGGTGGAGTTGGTGGTGTGTGCCAACGGCCTGGAACCCCTGGATGAGGAGCTGATCCGAATAGCAGAACGCTGTAAAAGCCTGACAGCCATCGGGCTGGGCGAGTGTGAAGTAACCTGCAGCGGCTTTGTGGAGTTTGTGAAGATGTGTGGAGGTCGTCTAACTCAGCTGTCGATCATGGAGGAGGTTTTGATCCCAGACAGCAGCTACAACATGGAGCAGATCCACAGTGAGGTGTCCAAGCACCTGGGACGCTTGTGGTTCCCTGATATGATGCCCACCTGGTAGGCAAGGTTATCAGGAACAGATATGGGAGTAAGAACAGAAATGGGAGTAAGAACAGATATGGGAATGAGAACAGAAATGGGAGTAAGAACAGATATGGGAATGAGAACAGAAATGGGAGTAAATCAGACAGAGTGCACCCACTATTATACATTCTACACACTTTGTTTTGCTTATGTAGACTTCCTGTATCACAGTACTTTTTATGGAGAGAAGTAATAGACGAAAGGCATATTCTGTATTCACTTCACTATTCTGGACTGACATATTAGAAGCAGGTAATTCCCACAACTGCACGCTCATTTACTCTGTAGTAAACTGATGTATTATTATCGTTCAGTGAGTGTTTTCTCAATTAGCTACATTAGTCAAATGGTTTTTGTTGGTTTATCTTCATTAACACTGACACACTGCCTTCCTTCAATGCATACATATTGTGACGTGACCTTTTGGGCTGTTCATTCCGTGATGGGACAGACTTTATGCATTGCCACTTGTTTTTAAACATCACTCTTAACACTCAAAATGATTTCACAGTGTTATATGTGTCATAGGTGGGTGATGTTTGTTTTCATTTACTTAATTGTGGACAACCTGACTCATCTACTTAAATTGGTCCCAGAATTCACTTAGCATCTTGGTCTTAAAATAGTTGTTTCCTCAGTGAATGAGTCTAATTACGCCGACAGTACTCTCATTAAAAGTCTCATAATTTAAAGTGATGACACATGAAAGTAATTGAAACAATATATTTTATTTATACCTTCATTATAGTTGCAGCTGATCTATCTCATTGCGATGCTCTGCGAGGTTGTCATCAATGTCAACAATTGTGCGGTGTCACAACGTTGCCGCTGTTTTTCTTATTTTTATATGAACATTGCAAGACGTTTTGTGTTCAAATTATGCTTTTTTTAAATTATTTTACTTTTTTGTGGGCAGTCACACTGGTTCTGTTTAAAATGGCAGATAAAAGTTCCCGAACTGGACTGTTGTTACTGTGTTGTGTAAAATAGTTGTGCTTAACAAATCGAGCACATTGTGCCACACTGTGGCAAAATGATTGTAAAGTTAGCCTTGTATTTCTTATTTTGTAAATAATTAATCTTTAATAATTACCACTTGTTTATATGGTACAAAGGAATTGCTTTTCATGAGGTTCTAAATATACGGGGGTCCAGTTGTTTTCTTCATGAAAAATAAAGCTGTGCTCCAATGAAATGTTGCAAGTTCCTCTGTCTCCTGTGTACAATGTTACATCTAAACCAAGTACCAACTCTTAACAAACCATAACATCTGCTACCAATAAAATTAATAAATAGAATACGATTACTGGGAAACACTGCATGCCTGCTGCACTGAAGCTGAGTCCAAAATGTTATTGACACAAACATACAACAGAGCAAAAGAATGTGGATTGAACATTTTGTAAAAGGAAAAATCCAATTCTTAATTGAAGTATTTCTAATGACACACATTTTATTTGTGAGTGATTTGTCACAATAACAGAATTTCTTAGCTTCTCATTGTTTGCATTGATTTAAGATGCGATACGACTTCATTGATTACCGCAGGAGAAATTTATGACAGAAAAATATAGAGCTCCAACTCCAGGCAGGGGAATTTTAGGCACCACACCACAGGTCAAAGTTGACCGTCAGGCTTTGAGAAATCCGTCAAAAAATGTGTTTTTTTCCCCAGTGTGTCCCTTTTGACCTTTCTGTATGTCTCCCTTTTAGACACTAGAGGGCAGCAATGGCCTGATTGGAGACAGTGGGAGGTTATATAAGCAAACGTGCTTCTGTATAATAGGGTATGGCAGTGATAACTCAGCCCTTTTACTGGTGCATCTGACGAATTTACACTCTTTTTACAGAGTAATCTCACCCTCTCTCTTTTTCACATACACACACACACATTTTTATTGGCGCAAATCTGCTCATAGGCCCAGCCTATTAAATCATTAAATCTCTTAATATAGACACATTGAATTCAAAAATACGATAGAAATGACTGCCAAATGTAAACCACGACTATAAATACAGTAGTCTGGTAAGTGGAACGTTTGAAAGCAACTCAGCAATTTGTTGTGAGAGAGAGTTTTTTTTACAGAAGGATGATGATGACTAATTAAAGGCTTATTATGTTACTGCTTGACTTGTGAGTGAGTATGTCGCTATGAGCGCGGAAAGATGAGAGGACCTTTCCTGCCACAAAATGTATTGCAAAATAAATCCTAATCAATTTGTAAAAATTGAGAGAGGAAAAATTTTTCTCCATGAGTGCACTCATATAACACATCCTGTACCCGAACCCCCAAAATGAGCCATCACTGGCGACAGTGTTTAAAACCCTTTTTGTCAATAAATAATCATCAATATACTGCTGCCAACAAGTCCCTGAATGTCAGAGGTTTATTGGCCTGTGAGATCCGATGGACTCGGGGTTGGGGGGGCAGATGTTCTCAAATCTTTCCAGGGTGGGAGAGGGTGAGACAGACAACTCAGACACTCCAACCCTGAAGCTCCTCCACTCCTTGATCCACTGGTCCTTTATGGAGGGTTCTAGTCGGTCCAGATGCCTGGCACGGACAAGTGCGGAGGGGTAGAAACTGTTCCTGAGCACGTGACACACGTACCTGAGGGAGAGCGTGCAGTGATGAGAAAGTAGGCCAGAGAAAAATATGCAGACCTTTGATGTAAAACAGAGCAATCCCTCTAAATATCAGCACTTTCAACAACATCAGCACCAGGAGGGAGAGCGAGTCATTCCTGACCTTATGAACAATATTTAATTACAAATCAGCCATCACAACCATCACCTGATATGTAAGAGGAGGTCATAATCCATGCACAAAGATAATGCATGACAGTCAGAATGAAGCATTCTGTCATATCTGACTCAAACAAAAAGGACTGTTAATAGTTTTAAATCAATGATTGAAAACTAATGAAATAAAACTACAAATCTAATTATTCAGAACATTGAGTTCTCTGGTTGACTGTATAATTAGTTTAATGAAAATTATTTATTGATAGATATTATTGATATGTGATGAATTGATATATTGGTGAATCAAATGTGAATAATAATTTAGTGAAATATTTCTTGATTTCAGCCTATTTAGTTTCTGTTCTCTTAGTTTCTTATAATTGCAAAATAAATCCATTTGGGTTGAAGCATTCGGAATGTGTGATGGCATGTGTCTGTTTTTTTGACATTATGACATTCACAAAACAACTCATTGAAAAAAAAGGATGAATAAATAATGAAAATGATCATTATCAGTCCTATTTATTCACTGTGAAAGGGACGATGTGCTCTCTCACAGTTTGCCTCGTGAGTAAAAAGAGTTTGAGATTCATCCTGATTTTGCATTTACACCACAACAATGTGGGGTCTTTCTGTAATTAGTCTTGCTCCAAAATGTCACCGAAATCTGCCTGAGCACAATTTATTTTAGAGCAACTCCATCACAATAACAAGAACATGTGAGTATCCACGGGTTTCCAAGGAGACAGACACAGGATGAATAATACTGACGGTACCTGGGCAGCAGCGCTATCACAGTAGTGATGATGCAGATTAGGTAGAACATGGGGTCTGCCATCTGGCTCTGCAGGATCCAGTACGGGTCAGAGGGAGCGTTACAGGTGACACAGATGGCGCTATAGGCCAAAGTCACGATGAAGTACAACGCCACGCTGCCCAGCATGATCCCCAAGTGAACCACCGTCTACAAGACCGTCACGAAGATAGAGTCAACAATTACACTGGAGAAGATACTCTATGCTAATTCTGTGTTTATTCCTAACGATTCAAGGCATATGTGGATAATGTAAACGACCTGCTATAAATAAAGTTACTGGGGCTTCTATAAAATGTGGTAATGAGTGATATTTTATAGTTAAGCACAATATTTGGTAATATTGTACCTCTGTCCATCAGCCCAGCACTCACCCATGTTTTGATCTCTATTGACAGATGCAGCAGGATGGTAAACAAAGCAACTGTGTTCATGGGAGTTCCAAATGTAAAAAGATCGATGTCTGAGCCTTGGTAAGCCTGTAAGACAAAATCTAATTAAAATTCACACAAAAGCTGTAAAAGTGAGGATGTTATGTTACAGACAGAACCTTCGTTTCTCTTACCAAGTACGGAACAAAGAAGCACACCAGACTTTGATAGAAGGCGTCTAATATGGAGAGCCAGAATGATGATACTGTATATTCCTAAAAACACGCAAACATGTGTATAATAATGACAAACAAACACAAGTACATTATTTTACGATGCCTTGGGAGTGTCACTGACCCCTGCACCCTGTCCGCTCCTGTACAGTTCAGGTAGACCCATTAGGACCTCTGCAGAAACATCTTTGTCCATTATCCCAAACATGATGGGCGGCACAGAGGTAAAGAAGAGGTTGAAGAAAATCATCAACCAGTAGTCTATCATGGCAGTGCCAGAGAAGCCACAGAAAAACTGAAACCAGAACAGCAGGTTCACGTAGGCCTGGGGAGCACAGATTAAACAGGTGGGATGAACGTTTATTCGCTGGTCGGACACAGCAGCAACTGGACGTGCTGGGATAATGTATTCTTAAGCTGTACTTCAGTATAACCAGAGCTACCTCATTCAAAAATTACTTTGTTAGAGTTAAAGTGTACACAAGTATTTTAAGTGAAAGATTTTTTGGTTTTCGGTAGCATTTATACCTTGGGAAGCTGTGAGATTATCAGTGAAAACATAAATAGGCCTACTGCACTACAGTCCATATTCTCCCAAAACTTACTTACTCTAAGTATTATAATAAAATACTTAACTTTACTTAACTGACAGCACTCACCACATTCTTATAGAAGAAGTAAATGATCATGTTTGCCAGGCGGGTGTAGCACCAGTGTCCATGAACCAGCAGCAGCTTTTTCACGTGTTTGAAGCGAGACACGGCAAAGTCGCTCGCCATGACGGCCTGCACGTGACACACACAAATCAGCACAGGAAACAACAAAACATCCATGAGGCAGGAAAAACAAAACAACAGAAAGGTTCTGACCTGCATCCCCTCGTGACCAGAAATCCCAACGCCGATATCAGCTGCCTGGATCATGTTGACATCATTAGCACCATCACCTGAAGCCACGGGGAGAATATCAGTATATCTTATGTGTTTTATATCAGCGATATAGAAGAAATTAAGTTATTTCAAAATGCTTTTATTCTTTTTATTTACTGAGACTTGTCCCAAGAATTCTATTTGGTTCTTTGTGTATAATTTCTCAAAAGCTGAACCCTAATGTCCACGTTATCCTCCTGACATGATACCTCTCAGCCTAAAATCGCTGTCCAAAATCCACTGCAGGGATCTGGTGTAACCCAGTACTAAGAAAAACATTTGTCAGTACCCATAAATACAATATTAGAGACTCTTAAAGGCCGCAGAGGGAATTTAATTCCAGGTAAGTGACGGTGTCTGTGCCCTTTCTTCTGGTGTCCAAAATGTCTCAGAGTGTGTAGGTTTGTAGGTTAGGACTCGGAAAAGGGAACAGAACGTTAAGAAGCGGCAGAAATATTACTATTGCCTTCCCTGACAAAATTGTTTTATCATGCATTGCTGTTTTTGTTCCCTCACATGACTCATTCTCCTGCAGCATCCAACGCTACATCAGGATAATGGATCAACTTATTTGCTTTTATTTTAGACTTGGCCTAAAATGCTGACATAATGCAGAAAACATTGCAAGGAAACACATTTCGAGTAAAGCAGGGGAACACAAATGTGTGGCCTTTAAGCGCGGCATAGAGTCTAAATATAACATCTGCTATTGTAGTGATTCAGCACAAAACAAAGACAAAGAGTGAACCGTAATACACACTTTTCTTTTACTTTTACTTTTGTATAAATAAAGTTTTTTTTAAAAGCGGGCCACAGAGTTTCTTACCAATGGCAAGTGTCATGACCTTGAGTTTCTCCCTGATGACCTTGACAACTTTGCTTTTCTGCAGCGGGGTGACTCTGCAGCAGAGCACAGATTTGCACTGCTTTGTCAGCTCCACAAAGCGGTCCTGGAGGTCTGACTCCAGAGCCCAGGCCAGGGTTTGTCCATTGATCACCAGAGAGATGGTGGGAGTGTCAGCCTGGTCGTCGCTCTCGTACCTCTTCACCTGCTCCAGGTTGCAGTCCAAGGTGGATGCACACATCAGCTGCAAACGGACACTTTGATTATTTGGCTGTGGGCGTTCATTACCTCTAAAACCTCTGCCAGGTCAAACGAAGTGAGACAAAATGTGTCTTTCACTTTGAAATGAAGGTTGTTTAAAAAAAATAAAAAAATAAAATCACACTTTTGAGCAGGGGAATTTGTTCAACCGGTACAGGACTCTATAACCACACAGACTGCAAATCAAAGATACGCTGGAAATTGGAAACGTGCCGTGACTTGAGAAAACACAAAAAAACAACCAACCAATCAACGGCCAAACAACAAACCAATCAACTGAGCGACTGACCAACCTAACCAACCAATCAATCAACCAACCAACTTACCGACCTACCCACCAACCAGCTGAAGGACCGATCCATCAACACAGACGGAAGGACCCACCAGCAAACCAAAACTTCAAACGCAGACGAAAATCCCATTTGCAGAGGTAATGAGGAAGTGTGAAAGTTGTGATCGAGATATTACGTGTATCATAACCTGTAATGAAATTAGAAAGGTGTTCCACTGTAGAGATGGACTAAAGATTAAATTAAGGTTTAAGTGCCGGTGAAAGGAACTCTTAGCAAAAGCTCCACTCTGTTGTTGAGTCATGTTCATGATGTCTGCCTAAGAGCAATTATGAAGCCCTGGTCCCATCAGATTCATCACTGCTGCCTGTAAATAACTCGAGTCTCTTACTCTAAAGGGGGAGCTGATGTGCTGATAAGAACTGGGTCACATCCTGTGTTTATTTCATCTGTCTTGCTGGCTGAATTTCATTAGGTGCAGTCGGGTGATATAGGAATTCGTCCCTGAGGACTTTGATGGTCAGTTGTGTTACACTGGTACAAATTGTTCATTAACAACACCTCTCCACTCTGGATAATAATAGAGGGGCTATTTCCTCTGAGAGTTGAATATTGGAGCATTAATTAGATATGAAAGTATTAGTTATTGTTTTGGGGGTAACTCACTCCGTTCATCACCAATGTCTCAGTCTCGTCTGAGTTCCAGAAAGCTCCCCGTGCATCCGTTAGAGAGGCAAAGAACTGAGTGGTAATTTCACTCTATTTGAGGCCAGGGACGATTAGACATGGCTAGGCTGTTATGAAGGACTCCTTCCTGGGCTACCAGATCTTTAATGACCACAGAAAACCTGACATCTTATCTCTCCTAAATGGAAATGTGAGGATTTGACCTTTCGTTAAAAAGCAAAATTGTCACTATTTAAATAGGAGGGAGACAGTTTCACACTTGGATGTCTCCTGAACTTTGTGTGAGCCAAAAAACCACAAATAAAGTGTCTGAACACCAATGCAGCTCAATACTATGAGGTTCGTCTGAAACAAGCTGTATTGGAGTATATGAATTACCTGCTGTAGTCTGTTGAAAAGGGCCACCGCTCGGCTGGACTTTGGTGCCTTTTGTGCCAACGCAGGCGACATTTACTTATGGATTCATTAGTTTACAAATGTATTTACTTAGAGGCAAAGGGCAAATGTTGTGTCAATGCAAGATCAGGGATGCGACTGGAATGCAATCTGACCTGTCAGACTGTGTACAGATGTGACCTGGTTTATCGGTTATCCTAAAACAAAAAAGGGGTGTAACCAGATCACGAAGCGCTGAGGTTACGTGAGTTTTAAAAGTGTGGTATCGTTTCTACAGAGATTTGATCACAATGCAAAATGGAGATCCAGTTTGACCACGCAGGGAAATACGTGCAGCAAAGACGAGAGTTCTGCTTTATATTGAACCCATCCAGCCCCCATCAGTGAGTCGGAGGTGCTCCTTACCTTGTTTTTGCAGCTCATGTTGATCACCAGGTCTTCGGCATCCAGCAGCCTGCAGGCGTAGCTGATGTTGACAGCTGTCTCTGTCTTGTCACCAGTCAAAACCCACACCTGGATCCCCGCTTCCCGCAGTGCCCCAATGGTGTCAGGGACGTTCTCCTGCAGACGGTCCTCAACACCTGTTGCCCCTGCAGGACAAATATCCAAGGTTAAACTAGTCTGCTTTTAAAGTGCATCAGGGAAATGTTGGTGAAGTTATGACAGAGTGTATTGATGGCTGACATGTGCTACCTAGCAGCGTGAGTTTTGTCTCCAGCTGGACAGCAGTGTCCATGAGGAGGCTCTCTCTGTTGTCTATAGCAGCCTGAGCTCTCAGTCTCTTCACTGCCCACTTTTCATACGAAGTTTCACTTAGCACCTACAACACACACACACACACACACACACACACTCAATAAAAAGATTCAAATGAGCACTTGGCTCTTAAAAGACACCAAAGCTATCAATGTATTGAATACATCTGAATAATATTCACCTTTTTTGCAATGCAAAGTGTACGGAGCCCTTCCTTAGCATAGCAGTCCAGGTGTCTCTGAGTGTCTGCCGCAATATTCTTTTGATTCCCACTCTGATGTCCTGTATATCACAGTGCAAATATAATTGTATATTTTGATTTTGAAATATGCAACAGCAATGAGCAATGTAGTAAATTAACAAGTATGTATGCCCACATACATTATTTAATTTAAAATTAGCCTTGAGATCAGTTATTTTATTTTTTACTGGGATTATTTTCATCATACCTGCGTAGGGTGCACCAAGCAGCTCCATGATAGCGTAGTCTGCACCTTTAGTGTACAGCACATACTCCCTGGTAATTGGGTGTCGCACCAAAACAGACATTCTCTTCCTGTTGGAGTCAAAGGTCAAGGTGTCCAGCACCTCAAACACCAGTTGGTCCCCACTCGGGAGCCTCACAGTCACACTGTCAGGGGTGCGGGCCAGCAGAGTGAAGCCATATGCCTTGGCTGCACACACCAAGGCCGCCTCGTCTGGACTCTCTGCCTCATAGCACAGCTTATCTTCAGTCACAGCAGGCTGGTCGCTCTGGGATCCGGCGTGGAGTGAAGCTATTGTGGCCTCAATGGTACTGAGATCTCCAGATTCCTCCATTTTGTCAGAGGTGTAAAAATTGTCATTCGCTATACCGAAGTCCTGTGAGAAAAAGCGGTCCCTCCTGCATTTGTGTTTGCGGCGGGTTAGAAGAGAGCGAAGTTTTGCCCCCAGACCGGAGAAAGTACCAAATGTTTGTCTTGATTGGTTGGCACGGGAACGTCCACTCGCCTTAAAAGAATGAAAGAAACAAACACAGAATAGGATTTGATTTAATCGATGTTATACAAGATTTAAAGATGCCATAGAATTGTTTTCATTTGAATCAAAAACGTCAGACATTCAGTTATTTTCTATAAGAACTTCCACTTCAACTTCAAACTAAAAAAAACATCACTTTCCCCCGTTAGATCTCAGAACAGCACAAATTAATAAGAGCAGCCCTGATTGCCCCAGCAAATCTCCCCTCTGAGGCCAATTTAGAGCAGAAACAAACCCATCTCATCCAGCCTTACAGAGCAGCAGAGGAAATTAACACTGAAAGAGATGAAACTTCAGCTTCGCAATTTGAAAAGCAGCTAAATCTGAGCCGATGATAAGACGATGCCATCTTTATTTGTTACTGCTGCCACTGGTTACGTTGCTGTATTGCAGTCAGATGGCTCAACGGCAGGTTTATATGGCAGAAACCTTAAAACAATTAACAGAGCCGTGATATCTGAAGTTTGAAGAGGGCACATTCACACTGCCTTACTCTGTCCTCCATCTCTAATTCTCCTCCACAGTCACAGTAAACACACCACTCACCCTCTGTCTCTGTGCTGTTGCCATGGAAACCACCACCGTGTTGCAAATGGCGAGAGCCAGAAAAAAGTCCAGGTGGGGATCTATCTTCCGGCTGCCGCTGCTCCTGCTCTCTGCCCTGCTGATCTGCTGAAGCAGCTTCCTGTCTGGAACCACATCAGTTTCCTGTTGGTGTGAAGTTCATTAGTTTGTTAATTAAAAGCTGCTGTTGACAAACTGTGAAAATGCATCCTTCCTTCCTTTCATGCATTAATTCCTGACGTGACGGGATTGCAAAATTTTCATATCAGCCTTTAACGAGGTGTCAGACTTTTGAACGGATTGAAAACACGAAGGAAGGAAGGAAGGAATCAAGGAATCAAGGGAGCAAGAGAGGAGGCGTTATTAATTCAGCACTCTGCACGGTGAGCGACCCAGCATATGGAAAAATAAGCTGTGCTGGAATCTACTCAAGACTTTTACAGTCTCAGCTTGTTTCTCAACAGTGAGTGGCCCATGTTTTTCCCTGTGTTCAAAAATAGACACAGAGATACTGTACTATATCATAGGACAATGATGAGTAATGTATAGTGCACGTTTACAGTTTACGTGACATTAGTAGTCCTTGCCAAATGGTGCCCAGCATGACCATATGTCCCATCACAGACACAGGGACTGTTTTGAGCCAAAATGGATGTGCTCATCACTGACACCTAGCAGCTTGGCCATCTGCAGCAGGGACTGGGACCATGAGGCCCTTTGACACCAGGATGGGTGAGATCTGGGTAAACAAAAGGCAGTGTGAGTCTTCTGAGTGTACAGTGAGGTGAGGGATGAGGAAAGAACTCCTTTTTGAAGGTGGTCAAAGCTGAAAAGTGATTTTCTCTGATGACACTGACTTGGAGGATAATTGGTCGATAATTTTGCAACCAATCTGATAGCAGTCGGGCTGGAGATGCACCTACAAGAATCAATGGGAGATGGATTTTGTATATAATATCTATCTAATCTTATTTGTTCCTACTTTAAATTCTAATTAACTTTGTGCCGGTGGAGCCTCTTAGAGAGGTGTTACATTAAATCAACTTTTAATAATGGAAGAGAAAGTCTGTGAGTGCATAGAGAGCGGTAAGACAAGACATCTTAGAACCTACTGAGGGCTCCTCCACAAGCTCGAGCACAATCCAGATCAGACTATATTCATGATACATTTATCATGGACGAGCTGCAGTTATCTTAGGGTTCTCCTCTTGTGACTGGAGGGACATTTGTTAATCAAGTTGAATAAGTTCAACTGAGCAATTTGACTTCACCTCCTGTACGAAATGGAAAGCTGGCGTCCATATTTCCATTGTCATAATATCAGCGTGATGTTTAATTCAGGGGACTCACCGTTTCAGGACCTCTGAATTAAATATCTGACTGAGCTCTCTTCTTACCAGCGGGCTGCTGAAGTGGGCCTTTCCTGCTGCCTTTCTCTCGTATTGCGAATCCTTGGTGTCCACGCTCCACGCTTCGTGTAGCCTCTGTGGCTGCTGGCTGAAGATGTCCTGCTCCTCTGAATTAGGGTCGTCAAGGACATTTTTGAGGCTGGCTAAAAATCCCCAACAAAGTTGACAGATTAGATTAGTGTGTTTCAGCCCAGTCAAGATTATTGTGTTGGATTTTAGCACAAATTGAAATTCACTGGGATTCAAAATCAGAGTCAGCATCAGTGTTGGCTTTGATTTAAAGTGGCTCAGCTGTAGCCAAGCTACTCTCGAAATAAAGTAGTTATCTACTACGAGCTCCTGAGAAAAAATAATGTCCAATATTATATATTTTTATTTCTGTTCTATTCTCAAAGCAAATGACAAAAAAGAAACGATGTTCAATGTCATAAGAAAATTGTTATTATTACTATTAAATAGACATTATTAGATAAAACTAGATGACAAATAGTGAAAAACCTTTTGCCAAACTATCTTAATTTTGAAAATATGACGTGACGCTACCAAAAAAAATAGCTTGTTTAGAAGCTTTGCACCTAGTAGCTAGCTAATCATCCAACAACGATAATCCAGTGCTAACAGATTAACCATTAAAAAGGTGAATATGCCATATGTGAAAATATTGATTCTGTTTTTAAGGACCTAAATGCTATGAGAGCTGCAGGTTTTGAGATTTCATTTTGTATCCATAAATGTCTTTTGATGTTCGTGACAGTGAAGTTTACCATTCTCAATGTGTGGATATTCAGTGCCCATGACGGTGCATCGGCGGAACACCATCTTGTTCTCTGTCAGGGTGCCGGTTTTGTCAGAGAAAACGTATTCAATCTGACCCAGGTCCTCTGTAATGTTGAGGGCTTTGCACTGAATGCGGCTGTCTAAGTCTTCATCGTACAGATCAAGGTCATTGGTGATGAAGAAGATCTGGCCAACCTTTACCAGCTCAATGGACACATAGAGGGAGATGGGTATCAGGATCTGGAGGAGAGGAGAGAAGAGGAGAAGAGAGGGGTGAATAATCCAAAAAGTACAAGTGAGAGTTAAGGATGCAAAGAGGACAGATGTAGAGGTGACGGGAGAGGAGAAAGGAGAAAATGTTGGAGAGAGATGAATGGAGAGGTAAGGAGACAAAAGGGTGTTATATGAGGAGAGGAGAGGAGATGAAGAGTGTGAAGGCAAAATGAAATATGAGGGCTAAGAGATGAGCGAGAAAATAGACCGGAGACGACTCACACACTCACACACACACACATCCACACACTTTTCACCTGCAGCAGGATGATCATGGTGAAGAACATGTAGAAGCTGGACAAAGAGGGACTGATAAGGTGACCCTGGCTGGTGGGGACCAGGTAAGGGGCATCACTGGGTGCCACCTGCAGCCAGTAGAAGTGACCTGTATGTGTGAGGATGGAGGATTAATCACACCCACCCACCGCCGCACGGGGAAGCAGCTATTTTTGGCGCCACACCTCCACCTGTCTCCTCCTTCTCTCTGGTGTTTGGGCTTTTTGCCAGACGCATTGAGTGACTGATATTGGATATAAAACCCCTCAGACATGTACAGGCAGCATTCTATTAATCCTGAAGCTGAAAATCTAAGTCAGGAATTGTTGGAATTTTATGGCAACTTTTGTAATTCGTCACTGACCCAGTGCTCCGATGAGACACATGGCGAAGAGCAGAATGACGCAGAAGATGACATCTTTGTTCAGCCTCCGCTCTAGTTTGCTTCGCTTGTATCTCGCCCCGTGGTTGTTGAGCATGGACTTGGTATCGTGTCCTTGAACATGTGATCAAAAAAGGGTTTGTTCGGTTATCAATAGCCAATAAGACACACCGAGCACTCATCTCAGACGGTCCATATTACTTAAAACTGATGCATCCTTTAAACATTGACATCTATGGCTTCATGAATATTTAACAAACCATGCATCAATTCACATAGATCAGGTTCATCAATAAATCATTCACATTTCAGACTGATTGATTGATTGATATAGATTAATTAAATTAAAGTGTTTTTAGAGACAGAGATGAAAGAAAGCCAGGATAAAGATAATAAAAGCAAAATAAAACATAGTTTGCAGAGGTTTAATAAAGATGAATACATACTACATTAAGAGAAAGAGAAATATTGATGCTCCCTTGCACTTTACTGGTTTAGTACTGATTGATAAAGCATCTATTAATAAATAAAGATACATAAAATAAGAGATTAGAAACTGCTCCCATAAAGTCAATCCATTATCTAGTCATTAGCTCATTATACTTTCCAAAATCCCATAATGGTGGGGGTGTGGAAGGTGTGAGACAGTTTAAACGCAGTGGAATATTTACCTGCATAGACCACAAAGCCCACAGCGTGATCTATGTTCCTCACTGTGCAGCCTCTTAGCAGCAGACTCTCGATTCCAGCGCCCAGCTTAGTCGCATCAGGTTTCTCTCTGCAGCAAGAGAAAGTGAGAAATCTCCTTCCTACGGCCAAGTATTCATTACTGTTTCTATTCTCGCTATTAGCGATTCTCCGGCTTTATGGCCATAGTTGGACAGGATGGCGGGAGCAGCTGTAAAAGCTATGGTGCCCCGGGAAATCGAATACAATCTATTACAGTCCGGTTGTAGCATCAGAGAGTGCAGTGAGTGGGTTGGAATTAGTTTTACTCGGCCGCTCTGAAAGGTTCAATGAACTGTTTGGGGAATTCGTGTGATTGTATTTGATACTCACACATAACACTTGAAATGATTGAGATTGTCGTTGGGCTTTTCACACACCACCATGCTGTTGAAGCTCTCGGGCTCAAATTCGGAATTCTAGGAAAGGAGAGAAGAGAAGAGCTTGATACGGTTTATATGCAAATGGGCAAAACTTGTACTTCCAGAACATCCGATTACGCGATGGTTATTGAAACCGACGCAGTAGCACATAAATAAACTTTTAGGGTGTGTTAGCATATAGGTAGGCACTATTTGTTTCGTTCCATTCATTGGTCAGTACAATTGTTCTGTGACTGTGTGTTAACTGGGTCAGGATGATGGATGAGTGATCAAAGACCAGCACACATTCCTCAGATCCTCACCGTGGTTAGGAGGCCGGGCACCACCCTCCTCTGCTTCAGATTGGTCTCTCCATCCAGGTTGGACGTCTCAATGAGACACACGCCTTTAGGGTCGGACGAGGACAGAAGCAGCACGTCTGCGGGGACGATCTCATTGGAATAAATCTTCACAAAGTCTCCCACTCGCACGTCCTTCCAACACCTCTCCACGTACTGCTTCGTATTTCTATAATTCCACATATGACGATGATGATTGTACGTTTGATCAACGTCACATTACGGCAGCTCTCATTTGAAGTTATGAAACTGAAATAACACAACCAAGAACAATGAAAGCTGTTGTTCTTGGAATGGGGCCCAATAGGTTGTGTGATTTAGAAATAGGAAACTTTCCAAAATGTTCAAGGCAAACAAGAACACTGAATCTTTCTCGAGCTTACACAAGCTGCATGTCAAGCGCTCGCTAACTACCAAATGACACAGAGCTGCAGGTATGCTGTCCTGCATGTACGACCTGATCGGGTGCCTTTCTAACCAGCCGCACATAACACACACCTACAACCTAACAATGGCCGCAGGAGCACTGATGTATTGACAGGATGCACCTGAACGAATGTCGGCCTGATGGCAGTTTCCATTTCATTTTGTTACACATTGTTACATTTGTTTTGTTGCATTTCATGGCCACGAATGAACTTCCAGAGCAATCAAATGAACGCCGGTGACACACACAAGGAAATACATCAAATGGATTCTCAGACAAAATATATTGAATCATCAACTACACCAACTATTCCTCTCACCTCTCCCCACACACCCAAACATACACACATATGCCCTGATCCTCTAGCCTGTGCCCTCCTGCCTCTCCCCCCACCCTTCTTTTCCAAATTCCTTTTCCCAATGTTTTCAAATAGTGTTGTAAAGATAGATATGTAGTAGCAGATGATCCATACCCTGACATGGGTGCAAAATAAAATGTTTGACTCAGAACCCCAAACATAAACCTGAAATAAACCTAGTTAGCGTTAACTCCCCCGTGTTCGTGTGTATGTGTTGTTCACTAGTCACTTTTGCATTATTGTTACTATGGTGACTCTCTTTTGTCAGTATTGCATTGTTCACACCTCATCAGCTTCACTCAGGTTTTCCTTCAAATCAGTCATCGCACTCATTGAATCCTTCTTGGAGAGGTTGTAGCCTTTTTTGTCAATGTTCCGCTCACGTAAACGGTCTATCTGATGCGCTTTTGTGATGATGTTATCAAAATATTCATCGTATGGTGGCGATGAAGTGGTTTGTCTCTGAAGTTTGACGTTGCACTTAAGAAGAGACCATCAACCAACGATGACATATGTGAATGACGACTCATAAGAAAAACAAATAGAAAAAAAAAAACTAACTAACACCAAAACCAGGCACCAAAAGTCCAGTGTGAGGTTTTTTGTTTTTTTTCTTCGATCAGCCAGAGTGCAGGCAGATTGACAAGAATGTAATGGGTGAGATAAGAGGTTGTCTGTGAGGATAACACACAGCCTCACGTCACATTCACACCACTGTAAAATAAACAAACAGTACGAGGGTTGATGGGACATTTGTGGTCTCAGGAGACGTGTGAATAAAAGCTAAATCTGTCTCACCTGACTGCATTCCATGTGAGCCTCACATGCACCAGAAGGATGCACGCTGGTTTTAAAAGCTGCAATGACGCAGTGTTTTCCCACTTTTGTCAGATAAAATTTAGATTTATTTTTATGATTGTTGTTCTTGGTATGCGTAATAATGAAGGGTTAGTTATGAGTAATGTCTCATCAAATGTATCTGTGGTCCTTAGTAATCCTGACCTGTTTACCTTAAAGTGTACTGAGTAAACAATTCATTTATCAGTGTAAGTGTAAATAATGGTTAAATGTACATCCACCATGCAAAATGTTCTTTACTGACGACAAACACACACACACATATCATACTGGATTTTCCCCAACTGAGGCCACAATTCCCAACATCCCTTCTGATTCTTCCTGGAATATTTGAAAGCGAGCAGCTGCTGTAAGAATGATGAAGCCCTTTAAAGATGTTGGAGGATTCACAACAGGGTGGATCTCTCATAATACAAAATCATATCATATTCAGAAAAAAAATGATGATCCGCATTCCCTCTTCCCAGCCACTTCCTGTGGAAATCACGGCACTAAAAGAGTGGATATGAGCTGTAATTTTCGTGAGGAATTCAGTTTTTGAAAAAGTGCTCCCCTTACTGTCTTTGCTGACGTAACACTGAGACAAGGACTTCATCACATGCGGTGGATGTGAGATATTGTTGTGAGGCTCTACAGAAGAAGAATAATCTCCCACACATGTTCTATTTCTGGGTCAGAAATTCCCATGGGGAGCTGAGCCGCAGTGGAAGTAAAACACACACACACGCACACGCACACGCACACGCACACACACACACACACACACACACACACACATTCCCACATCATTGCACAAAACGTATCACATTCACACAAACATCAATGCACTCGCTGATACGTATCGCACTCACACAAACACACAGGTGCCGGTAATGCAGCACACACATCTGGCAGGTCCGGCACAGCATGCATCTGTATTCAGTCGGTTACCTTTGGTAGATAAAGCACGGCGTGTTGTTGAGCTTCTTGTCTGACTTGTACCTCCTGAAGTCTTCCCAGCCATCCTTCAGGGCGGTTAAGGACAGAATGACACAGATCGGGATCAGAGCTACTTCGGGCTGGAAGGCATTGACCGCTGGAAAAAAGTTCAGAATCGCCAGGCCCAGAAAGTAAAAGTTGGCCCAGCGATGAAGCTGCTCATACAGGTTCATAGGGATGAAGAAGAGCGGAGTGTATTTGGTGGTCTTGATCATATTGCCACGAAAGTAGCGGTTGGGTTGTTTCTTCTTGTCCAGGCCTTCGTAGGGCAGATTGGACACCAGTTTTCGGGTGTCCTTGTCCCTGGCCCTCTGACCCCTCAGAATCTCCCTGAGCAGAGCCAGAGGGCTGCTCCACGTCATGGCTGCTTCTTGGCTTCCCCTTCCTCTTCTCTCCACCTTCTCCTTCACATCTTCAGTGATATTTCTCGGCGTGAAGAAGCTCTCTTGAGGCCCATGCTCATCACAAGCAGCCGTCTGTGTGTGTATGTGTGTGTGTGAGGCCTAAAGCCGGGTTAAAGCACACCTTACTTCCCTTTAAGTCCGCCCCTTACTTCGAGGCGTGTTTTCAAAGACAGTTTGCATTCCTTCTGATGTAGACATTCAAGTCCCACAACAAGGCCACAGACAACAAATGGATTATGCTCATTATGATTATGAGCAATATTCAGCTGAAGTGGTCAGGTGGCATTTTAAGAGTGCTAACGAGAGAGTAAAGGTCTCCTACTGACCTGGTAAGTGAACAGCAAACATTTGCAAAAATCAGTTTGAAAGAACTTTGTAAATTCTCCGAAGCACGTTCACTTCAACAGCTGTAATAATTCACAAATGGCTGAAACAAACAGTTGAACCTCCGCCTGCATCCACACAGAGGTCACTCGTCAGCGTTTCTCACGGCACCTGTTGTGCTTCGATCTCAGATCGTTACGTGGAGCGCAAGAGTACTGTTAAAATCCTAAATAAATGGGGAAATCTGTACATTTTAAGGCAAACAGTTCATGGTGGTTTGAAGGATTTTAGATAAATGTATTCGATAATTTGGCCCCTAAATATGTAACCCATTCATAATTGAGGATAAAATGTATGTTTAAATTGCTCTCCATTCTGGATGTGTTGGGGATAATTTTACACAGATTTCTCCAAAATGCATCCTGATCGATTTGGAAACGTGGGTGTTTATTTGTGGTAACCTCAGAGTTGAATTATCTTTCCTCAGCACATGTCGATGATACAAATTAGGGTACGTGAATGTTTTGGGGGGTGTGCGCGTATGAGACTCCCATGTATTACGCAGGACAGCAAATCAGCTTCCTACACAGATGGCATGCATGTTGGATGCCTTCCACTTCCTCATGTTGACATATTTTGTCTTTTCCAGAGCAGCCGAACCTGTTTGAACACAGCAGATTTATTTACTGGCTCTTATTGTGCCACTGGTTAGACTTTGAATATGTGTCAATGCATTGTTTAAAATGAGTTTTTCAACGGAGCAGCAGGTCCATGTACATTTTGTGCTGTGACTTCAGGAATCGAAGATGGAATTGTCGGCACACGTGAAAAATCTCACAGGAAAAATGGCGAAGTGGAAAAATTGTACCGTTTTTTAAAAATGGCAAAGCTATTCTTAGGCGTCAGGTGCCAAATCCAGACTCTGGGCTTTGAAGAATGCTATTCTCAAACATTCACATGATTTATTATCACTCAAAGAGATAATTGATTTCTAATTTTGTCCTTGGTAGCAGCTGACGTGTTCATGTCTCCTGGGCAGCAGGAGTTTTTCCATTGCATACAAGGCCACGGCGTGACGCGAGTGTGCCAGACTCACCCTCTCAATGTCCCAGTCAGCTCCGGCTGGGCTCTGCATGGCTGGCACACCAACTGCACAGTGGCGCAGCTGTGAGTCCACGCTGCACACTCACACTCACACACATACACAAATAAGGAACACTCAGAAACAAAACACACACACACACACAGATTCCACATAGCAGAGGTCTGTGCATCCATAATTACTCCAGTGACATGGAAGCACTACAAAGTAGGAAGCATCTGCCTTTCCCCCTCTCTTCCATGTCACTAATGCCCTAATGCCTTTTGAAAAAGAGGAAGAGAGAGAGAGGGAGAGATATAAGGGGCACAAACCATCTGTCCTCTTCACTGAGACAACATGTCTGTTATAGTGGAAGGGAGCTGAGCTGATTAGCACCTACGGTAGGCACGGAGGAACCTGGAATAATGTCACTTTGCATCGGTTTTTACATCACATTGCCTTTTTAGGTGGGTTTGTGATGAGAGTGCCCCTCCTAGAAGCACACACACATACACATTCACGCTCACACACAGAGTTGTGGCCCTATCAGCAGTGTAGGTGGGTATCTTTGTTTGCTCTGTTAAAACCAGCAGTACAAGTCCTTAAACCTCACCAGTCTCTGTACTGGCACACACACACACACACACACACACACACACACACACACACACGCACTGAGCTCAACTCAATCAAGAAGAGGCCGCTGGGGGTCTGAGGTTTAAGGGTCTCAGCGTCTCAATGGGTCTGGGCCAATTTATGGATCAATTAATCTTCTTCATTGCTGTAATAATTATACCCTGACGTCTGTACTGGTTTTTACCTATTGGTCCCATTAACTGTTAAAAGTTAATAGGACCTCCAAACAACCCATTCCATTTCTACTTCATTCTATTCTATGCCACTCTATTCTACAGCATGGTGGAAAGCGTTTCTATTGCGTTTATTACATATAGTAAATTCACGTCCGATGGCTGTTATCACGTTGCGTTCTATTACCCCTACAAATTCAAAATCAAACAATAACTGCTGGTAGAGCAAAATCCCTTTGTAAATATTAAATATTCAGTGTTTTCCAGTATTAAATATTTAAGAGCAGGCGTTTGTAGGGCTGAAACAGTGGTCACGGCAGGAAGGGAACACAGAGAATGCAGAGAATGGTTCGTTCATGGAATGGATGGATGGATGGATGGACGGGTATCTTCCTGGCCCTCTATTTTCTTTCTTTTCCTGTCTTTTATGTGACAGGCGCTCTGCCCCCTGGAGCCAGTGGGTCACTGTGCGTCCACAGAGTGCCTCCACATCCATGGCTCTCTGCCTTAATGTCCCCTGAGGCTGCCGGGGCCGACGCACTGCTCTGCTCAGACCTCAGCCCAGCTCAGACCACCACTGCCCTCGCTCCAACTCTCCATCCATTATGCAGCGAATAGTCCCCTGCTGCAGCCCTAACGTCTCTCTCTTACCCACTCTCGCTGTTCCTTTCCTCACTGTGTCACGTTCACTTGTTCACACTCACAGAGACACTCGATGGCCCGTGAGCCGCACGTAGAGTGATCGTGAATGAGGATTTCCACAAAGACATAACAAACTTCCACACGTCTGTTATTGAAGTGATAGACTGAATTGAATTTTAATTGAATTTAGATACATCTTCATAATTGCTGACAATCATTACACAAGATATTTACAGTCATTATGAAATATTACAATTGGAATTTACAGGAACTTTGTACAAAATATGCCTGACTTCAGTGCCTGGATCGCCGGGTCTTTGTTAAGTCATTTCAGGAGAAGCAAACATTGACCCAAAAGTGACTGTTGGTGTCTGGAAGTGCTTTAGATGACTTCAGAGTCCATTAAAAACAAAGAAAAGAGAGAAAACTTCAAAAAGTACAGAGTCAGCAAAGTTGTGAGTCATGTTTTCTTTTTCTGCAGTTCAGCTGTTCTTTTCTTTTTGACTGAATGGAACATTTTTACCTGTATTTCGACTGCAAAAACAACAACAGTGTTCTATTTAAATAGAATAAATCCGTAATATTTACACATATTGTGAGTATTGATTTATAAAAATGAATAATCTCTTTTTCTTTAAACATGATTTTTTCTTTATCTACAATTGTTCAAAACAGAAACCTAATCACAATGAAACACATCATACTTCTATCATTCAATTCTACTGATAATGATGATTGTGGATTGCCATATTTATGCAGCAATATCGCAATGAAAGGGCTCAAACTCAAGCTCGTCCATCTGCAAAGTTTTTACACCAACGTAGGTCGCGTTAAAGCCATTCTCTGCCTTTGAAGCTCCTCACGTGATGGCAGAAAGGGTTAAATGTCCTCTTTAAAACATTAACATGGGTGTGGTGGGACGGATTCTGTCAGCAACAAAAACAAAACGTAAGGTTCAGTCCCATTTTCACAGGGAGCTCTCTCTGCGCAGCAATGGCACCGCCAAAGTCCCACAGGATCATCCAGTCAAAAGAGCGCCCCCGCTGTCCACCTGTAGTCATCGCACAACTGGCACTCTTGCTCAACAGAATAACCCCAACTAGTAAAACTAAAATGTTTTTTTTGGTTCCATCCAAACGAAATCAAACATAAGCATGCTTTCTAAGGATGTTATTGATATACAGTAATTATAGGAAAATAGTCTATCAAGGATGACTCCTTTAAAATCATTTATAAAGCTTTCCTGGATGCAGACAGCTCGGCTACCAAGTAAATAGGTACGAAACAAAACAAATCCTTAAAGTATATGCAAACACAAGCATAAATATTTGATCCACAGAGAGTAAGCTACCAATGACAAATATTAGTGATATATTGAAATTCTGGAACAGGCACCATTTCTGTCTTTTAAGACTCGCTTTTCTTTTGTATTTGTCGGCCATTTTGAGGTGTTTCCCGTTCCAAAAGAGTCACTGACTGCTGACTTGAAGCGTTGGGTGCTGCCGCGGTCCCTCCAAAAGTCCTCGCATCCTCTTTTCTCAAACGAACAAGTAGGTGCACTGTTCAACTCTCATTCTCTCCCTCGGTCATCATCCCACCACTCTTTCACGATCTCTATCGTCACCTCAAACCACCTTCCTCTTTCCGCAACCCGGCCACCTGAGTCTTCTTTAATGGACGTAGTAGAGCCAGTAGACCACGTTGAAGAAGGAGAAGACGGTGGGGAAGATCATCCTGGACCATTTGTCGATAGAGTTCACGTCGGACAGGTCTGGGATGTTCACCTTGAGCTGGGAGGCCCGTCTCCGTAGACGTGACTTCTTCTGGGCGTGGCGCTCCAAGGCGCTGTGGCCATAGTTCTGGCGAGCCATGGCCGCCCTGCGATACTGCAATGTCGAGCTGTCGTAGGCCAGCATGGTGTTGCGGGGGTCGCCAGGTGCTCCCAGGCCCCGAGACAGATCCCCGGCTCCCCCCATCTCATTCTTCATCTCCAGGGTGCTGAAGAGAATGTTGTCGTCAGGAGTCATCTGTGTGAGGAGAGGTGGAGCCATAAGAAGTGACTGTCATAGAGAGACTTTATAGATTGAAAGTATGTCTATCAGATATATTATGCATAACATATGTAAAACATACCGATGAGGTGCAAGAATGGGTAATGTGAATGAGTCAAAACTGTTGTACTTACAGTGATAAGCACTAGGTTACATTATTGATCATCTTTCAATCAATATCTGAGTGATAATACAACCACGAGACTATGAAAGAACATTTCTGGAAGAGCGCAATGCACTCCACAAACTAATTCTCATGGAGAAATCCTCATTGTCATCTCAGAATTTCAACCAGAGTCTGATTAAAATTCTGCCAATTCAACACAAACTTAGCAAATAAAGGATAACCAAAGGGGAAAAAAATGTGACAGGAGAGGTTGAGATAAACGGTAAGGACTTTGTAAAGATGGAGGAGAGGTTGGAGGTTCAGGGCAGGTCGGGAAAGACGTTGTGGGAAGTGAATTCGGATCAACATTTCTTCATCCATAGCCTGACGTCTGAGGAAAACGTGCCTAGAATCCAATGCTGCGCTCTTGTAAATGGAACTTGTTTTTGTTTAAGTCTTTCTGAAGCGAAGCCACTTAGCTGCACAATTCATCAAACTGCAAATCATCTCTTACTCTCGTCTGATAGGCTGGGCCAATAAAGCCCGAACATCGATTTGTTTCAGTTGTTTCACTTAGTCTTTGGTGAGTTATGAATTGCCTTTGACATTAAGTCTGTCTCAAAACAACGTTACCTTAGGAGAGGCCTAGGTTTTCTTCTGTCAAACCATATCTATCATTTTTCATTAATTCAAATGTATAACCCAAGGTTGGATAATGCCTGCAGAAATCAAACTGCTGAGCCGTGTTTGTCAGGAAAATGCATGAAGAGCAAATCAAGAGAGGGAAAAAAACACAATGGTGGGAGTGATGATCAAAGTTGCCTTAAAGATCTACAGAAATTAAAGAAATGCACAAAAAACTGCAGCATTTTCCTCTGATCTGGATTGATTCAGATTGATGACATTGTTAGTTTTGACTTTCAAAACCTCCAGTACCTTATTTCTTTGCTCGCCTAGTCCTAATGCGGCATCGTCCACAAAGATGGGATCCCACATCGAGTCATATGCGTCAATTTCCCTCTGTTTCATTCTGGCATACAGAGCATCATCTCTCTGAACTACATTTCCCACCAGCCACTGCAAGCATACAAAATCAGCACTGTTACTTTGGGGAAATCGCAGCTTGCCACACTCAGAAGGAAAGGAAAGGGTGTTTTTGTTGCTGTAGTTCCTGCTAACTTTGGCTTTGGCACCACAGCCAGTGAATCTTCCTGGGACACAGAAATATAAGATTCACTGTTTCAGATCCTAACAGGAGTAATAAAGAGTTTTCATTCAGAAAGCTAAAGCAGTGAGAAACCGAGAAGAGCTAGAGTAGGAGTAAAGAGTGCTGGTAGAGGACATCAAGCATTGATCACAACATCACATTGACCTTGAGAGGAGAAGGAGTCATCACCACACAGAAACAGAACACACACATTACTCTACAGCACACACACACACACACACTCAAACACACACAAAGTTGTCTTCCTACGTACCTTGTTGGGATCGGGTCTCAGCTTCTCGTTATTGGCCGTAGCTGCTTTCTCAGCTGCTTTCTTCTGTCTCTGGGGGCCCCGGCCGAAGAAGATGTAGTTGACGAAGGCGTACTCCAGCAGGGCCAAGAAGACGAACACAAAACAGCCCATTAGGTACATGTCGATGGCCTTCACATAGGGGATCTTTGGGAGCGTCTCTCGCAAGTGGGTGTTGATGGTGGTCATGGTCAGCACCGTTGTGATCCCTGGAGACCAGCAGGTGGAGTTGTCAAAGCAATGCGCCAGCAATTTTATAGAATTTCATAATTTTCCAGATCATTAAATCAAAACTAGGTCACTGACATTGTTTGGTTTTAAGTTGTAGCTTTGTAGAATTCACTTATCGGGTCTGCAGGCTTTTAAATGGATGTTCATGGATCCGTGGGCTACTCTACTTTATGTGAAGCTACAAGTTTAGTTGGATAAAAGCATGTTAACTGACAGCTCAATTATACCAATTACACTCCCATTCACACCTATGGGCAATTTAGAGTTTGACCTAAGCTGCATGTCTTTGGAGGTGGGAGGTCCACACAAAATAGCCCGAGTGGGAACCCTCTGATCTAATATTTACCCTGAAATATCTGGTTTTTAAAGGTAAAGTAGCTGAGAGGATGCGGTAGATACAGTATTATACATGCAGGGTGGTGCACAACTTCCATCATTATGCTGCTGAAGAATCTGTACGGGTCCATTCAGAGACCTCAATATCACCACAATAAACCAATTTAGAAATAAAATGTCAGTGACATAGTTCGGACATAAATGAAAATCATGAGCATTTGTAAAATCGCTGGTGTATCGCTTTAAAAAGAAAGCGTAGTTATGTATACATTTACTCATGGGTCATGCTGACTGGACTAAATCGTTATGTTTCAGTTCTCCTTCACTGGAATTTGCACCACCTCAAACGACGGACATCAGGTGTTCATCTTCAAAGAATAAGAGCTTGTGAGTGTAAGCATCCTACATATTTATCCAGTAGTTATAATGGCAAACAGACATACCTGACAAAAAGCGAACCCACATATCTGTGTGTGTGCATGCATATATTACATACAAATAATAGATGCCAATTACGTATACAAGCGGACAAAGAACAAACTGTAGGCTGTATAAAAAGAAAAGCATTCCCTTTCTAAACATCTGCTATTAGTCACAGCACGATTCACCTGCTTTATTTTAATATATATATATATATATATGCATGCATTGTGTTGGATTAGTCATCTGCATGCACAATCTGCATTTGGTCAGATTCACACGGATTAAAAATAACTCGGAAGCCAGCAGTGTCACTGTCGCATGTAGTCTCATTTCTCATTGGCTGCAGTTACTCAGCCACGTCCTCTTCAGGACGCTGAACTTTAAATCACACACACCGTCTACGGCTCAGGATACAGCCCTCGTGTCCCACTTCAGAAAATAAATGGTGTGTGACAGGAAGGACACACAGAAAAAGTCAAAGCTGTTTCCTCTACTGTTCTGTCCCATCACTCCCACGTCTGTAAACCTCTGAGGTTCCTCAGGTTGGAATCGTGCTTTTTACCTCCAATAAGGAGGTTATGTTTTAGATTGTGTTTGCCTGTCTCACTGTTTGTGTGCAGAATATCTCATAACATAGTGAGCAAGTTGGATGTGATCCAGGGGAGAGCCCTTTACAGTTTGGAACCGGTCGGCCTGATGGCGGAGCTGTAATAGCCACGTTTGCATTTTAGCCAATAAGTTAAGAACCACAAGTCGTAGAATCAAAATTATTTTTGTTGCTGGATTAATCCACCCAACTAGATTTTTCATTCTATCTATCTATCTATCTATCTATCTATCTATCTATCTATGGCATTTCAGTATTGAGAAACAGCTATAATTGAAGGTGTGCACTGCCTTGGTGGAGGTATGCTCTCTGTAGTTTTAGTGTACTTTAGACACCATGTGGCTCAGATACAGTGAGCTCGTTGAAACGATATGCCCCAAGGTTGAACGGTGGCACTTTTCCCTCAGCCTGAGTCATATCCCAGGCTATCGCACACAGGTTTACAGCTAATAAGCAACAAAGTAAATTCTGGGGAACAGTAAAGAGTAAACCTCTCGTGAAGACTGAGATGAAACTTATGAGACGCTCCATAAAGTGTAAAGGTGTCCTGTAAGTGTCACACTGTGTGCGGTAAATGGATCTTTGGTTGGATCAGCAGCGGTGAAACAGTCCTACCCAAGGCCACTCGGGCAGCTGAGGCATCGTAGTTGATCCAGAAGGAGACCCAGGAGAGAATGGTGATCAGGATGGAGGGCATGTATGTCTGCAAGATGAAGTAACCAATGTTCCTCTTCAGTTTGAAGCTGAGGGACAGGCGGGGGTAGGAACCTGAAGGAAACAGAGAGAGAGAGGAGAGAAGAGAAGAGGAGAGGAGAGGAGATGGGATAGGAATAGATTTTCCTTAGTGACGCCCACTGAAAAGCTATATTTTCCTTGACTCTGGAGAGCCGATCGTATCCGTCGATAGCAGACTAGTTTTTATTTGCAGATTTAAATGTTAAAGAAAGAAGAAGGGACTATTGCGTGTTCTTCATTTTCAGTAAAACATTTCAGCCAGCAGAGATGAAAACCTGGACAATCTGAAAAACATGGATGCAGTGTACCTGTAGAGAAGACAACATTCTTGGAGATGAGCTTATAGTCCACAATAGAGAACTGTGGCAGCTCTATTCTGTCCACGCCGGACACAGCTCCGTCTCCGCCACGCCAGTAAAACTCAATATCATCTGTGGTGTAGCCGTCTGCAGAAGACAAATGAAAGCCTGGAGACTTAGAGAAACATTATCATCATCCATTATTGTTCTATCGCGTGTCACAGGCTGCAATAATGGGGAAATGACCATTTCATGTTTTAGCCCATTAAGTACAAATTCCTGTGGACCATTTTCCAAAGTGTAACATACACTTTTTAGATCGCCTTCCTTCCTTCCAGGCAGCCACTGGTTTCCAGCCATTTCAGTAGAGCCTGAAAATCCAATTTCAGAGAGCTACTGTACATCTCTAATCAAAGTTACACTGACAGCAGGTTGCAAAGTTGCAAACAGGGAATCTTACAGACTGACGGCTACTTAAATCCACCAAACTAACATTATCATTTTGTTGTTTTCCTATTTTTTGGCCTAATGGCTTTGAATGCAACTTTTTCAGCTGTCGACTCTAAGGTGTTGGATGTCTGAGATCCCTTGAATGCACCGACAAAGAAGAGTTTTCTACTCCAATTCCTAATTGCATTACCTCACAAAACATGTAATTTGGACACAAATGAAGTCTATGCGTTCGCTTCTGGTAGGCAGGTTTATTTTCACTGCACGCTGATGTCAACTGAAAACAATGGCTAATGCATTTTTATCGTTATTATGTCTTTGTTTATTTTCTAACATCACATATATGAATTATTGAACCAGCAGTTACTGTACTGTTATTGTCTTGTATTGTTCTGATTTTTGGGGCCCTCTCGGGCTTCGTATCTTTCCTGCACTTTCCTGTTTTCATGTTGTTGATGTTGTATTTTTGAGCCATGTCCAAATAAATAAACTAAACTAAACCACACTTGTGCAGTAAGAGTTTTGGATGCATCCAGTTACACGTGGATGAAAAGCCATCGTAGACAGGGAAACAGTGAACAGCAGCAGTTCTACTTTGTCTGCCTTATGCTCATAATAACGGCAGTGACCTATTTAGATGCAATGAATAATTAAAGTCCAAGGCTATGATTTCTGAAACATGAAGACATTATTCCTCCTTCCTTCCTGTGGTGTTGACATCCAGGTGAATGTGCTCACCTCATCCTCAGGAGGATAATGTACAGTGCAGTGCAGAATCCTGTATCTTGGCTGATGCAGCTGTCGCATTTGGAGGAAATGAAACAGCGGTCAATTGAACTTGAAACATACTGAAGCTGCTGAAATCAAACACACGAAGCCCTGCGGTGCATAATGTGATGAATGAGAGCCTTGAAAATGTGCACCAGCGGATTCAGTAAACTCTCAGTCTACAACATTATCATCCAAGGCTTGTGCAACCCCACATCACCCCAATTAGCACGCCAGAGTCCACCATGTGGCTGTTTTGAAGTGAAGGGTGAGGGTGTCGTGGAGTTGGGTGGGGGGTGTCAGCACTAAGGAGGATGAAAGGAAAAAGCAGCGTTTCATGGCCTGTACATTGCTGGCCACTCAGTCTGCATTAACTCCACTTAGTTCTGGGTCACTGCCTCTGTCTTGCTTTTTTTTTTTTTTTTTTTGGCATTTTTCATGAGAATGAGGTGATGAAGAAAGGGAGACTGTGCATATGTGCACACACATATTTATATATGCAGTATATAGACAGCATGTACAGTATATACTGTATATTTGCACAGCTTGGAATCAATTAAGACCACAGGCCTAAGCCAATGCTGTGAGGCAATGATGTATCAAGAGATGGAGTGTTTTTAAAGTTGTGCGTGTTAAAAATGCATCAAGTTTATTAAGGGGAGTGAGAGTTCTCTGGGCTCATTAGTCTGCATAAAATAACGCACTCTGCCATGAAGTCATTCCAACGTTAAAACCAGTGCCAGTTAATCCATATGAGAGCAGATACTTCCAGCTGATCAAAACTACAGCCTGTGTCAGAGTGTGTGGATGTGCATGGATGTGTGTGTGTGTGTATACATGCGTGTTTTGTGGTGGGTTGTGCCAAAGATATGCCAGATAGAGAGAGAGTAAGAGAGAGAGTGAGAGAGCGAGAGAGAGACATACACACACAGATTTGGACCAAACCTGTCTTACATTACATTTCTGTCCCTCAATCCTTTTCCAGATAAAGTACAAAGAGGACCTCTCCCTCTCTCCTCTTCTTCCTCCACTCTTACCTCGCTCCCTCTCTCCAACCACCCTAAGAATACAACATCGTGTATGGGTGCGTCCTCCGTGTGAAATGAGCTCTCTGCGCTGTATAAACACAGAGGTAATTTGGGAGGATGAGAATTCTGCACATTACATCCACTGAATCTCTGGACCTAATCAAGCTCCTCCACGCCTTGGGAAGCAACTGGAGTTTCAGTTGAATTAATTAGGGGGGATGTTATCAGTCACTAAGCCATTAGTGATGTTTCTCTTCCTGATGCGTATCTCATCAGCCTTTCTCAGCATTTTGCACGCGCTCTTATCAGACTATCTCCTACCTGCTAGCACAGGCCGAACCCAGCTCCACATTTCAGAGTGGCATACGTGGGATCTATCTCATTCTACGTCCGCGCGTGGGCATGAGAGCCGGTTGCCACGGACAACGGTACTTACAGCTTTCGATCTCCAGGGTGCAGTTTTGCTCATCTAGAGGGTAGCGACGCAGGTCCATCATACAGGCTGCTGTTGTGGTGATTCTGCACACAGAGCGGAAGGGAAAATGTGAGATTCAGATTGAGTTTCACAACAGGATGGCGATCAAATTAAACCAGTCATCAGAGAACTAAACGTTCATTTTGAAACGCCATCAACAGGGATATTAGGGAAATCAAAATCAAAGCAATCAATCATAAGTTTGCTGTAGTCCTTTCAACAAAGATCTGGATTTTTCTTTTCAAGCTGAAGATTCACCAGTAGACAACCACTTGACCTACTTATCAATGTCTTCTGATGGTCCTGAACATTAATAAAAAAAATTAACAAATCAAGGATCCTTTATTTTTAAGCAGTGTAAATTACAATTAAATTCCTACAAATGAAAAAAAATATTTTGGAAATTATTTTTGAATAAATCATGATAATAGTTTTATCAATTATTACTCATTATTATCATAGAAAAATGTTCAGGTTTTAGGCCATTGCATGTTTGCTGCATAATATATGATGTGAAAATAAAATTAATATATATAATATGATTTTATTTATATTAGAGCAAGTAATCATTTTATATGTGTGTACTGGGGATCCTTTTATCTGGGGGTCCCTAGCAAAAATGCCTACCTTGCATTACAACAAAGCCTCCTCTTGAGGACAACACCTCCTCCTGACTCATTAATTTAAGCCCCACATCCTTTCATTTCTGCATTATGTTCATTGTGCAACCTTGGTGCTGTCTTGCAAAAAAAATCCAACCTCTTCTCTGGCCACAACCCACCATTACAGCCCAGTTTAGGTCATTTCTGCAGCAAAGCAAAGATGGAAAATCCCCATCCAACATTTTCTTCCAAAATGTAATGAAATAAAACTCAAACCTCTCCCCAAATGGAAATACTCAAAGTCAGATCATAAATTTCCAAATAAATGCTTGGTAAATTCACAATTTAACATTCCTTCAAGTTTTCCCATATTTCAAAGAATCCTGTTAGAAAGAGTCGATGTATGTCCGTGCTCACTTAGACAGAGGAACTTCCTGTTACACACACACACAACAAGCTGGCCAGAGCTGAGACGGCCCAACATCCTCGCCAAACCCCCAAGGGCTCACTGAAGACACAAGTGACGAGTGCAACTGAATCAACCATCCTACTTTGCTACGACAAGCCCTTACACACTCACACACGCACACACACTGATGATATAAAACATGATAGTATCGTGCAACCATTAACAATAACAGCAGCAGCCTGTGGGAGAATTCCCTGTATTGGTTATAGTCTTGGTGGTGACCTTGGGTTTCCCTTGTCATGGCTGGTTAATATCAATTATTGTACAGGCCCGTAGTGTTCCATTCACAGAGGAACGCTCTGTTAGTAGCCTGACTGGACATCAAAGGACAAAAATAACAAAATAATAAAAATAAAACATTAACATTTTAAAGGTATAGTAAAAATGTGTTTTTAGCTGACTGATTGATTTACAGAGGAAAGCTAAGTCAAAATTTCCTATTTTTAATCTTTGAGGTTATTGTCAATATTTTTAAAAAAAATATATAGAAAAACAAAATCACCAATTTTCCATGGTGTTATTCTTGTAAAAGTCATTCAACTGATTTTTTTCCCCCACAAACATCTCGTGCATTTCTTTATAAATCATGTCTGACCTGATACCTGGCACCCAGTTTGTTTAAAGAAACGTAAAATGACAGGAAACAAAAAGTAAAGACAGAAAAATGTGGGTAAAGTCTACACTGTTCAGAATAAAATGTCAATGTCAATTTGTTTGAGAGCGTCAATGAGTGACATCACCTCATCGCTGTTGTATTTCTCATGGAATTATGGAGTGGCTGTTCACCACCCTGCTGTTATTACACACTACCACCAGTAGATGTCACTTGACAAGGAAAAATGCAAAAAATAAAAGATCGCTTTAAAAAAAAAAAAAAATTTTTTAGCTGGGATTCCATATATTGGAGAAAAAAAATCTTTTTCTCTCGCACACATACTCACACACATACTGTGCTTTATCTCTCCATTCTCCTTCCTGCTTTCTGGGCTCTTATATAAGAGCTAGTTAGCAAGGCCATGGTGCACCGAGGGATTAACACAGGACTCTTATTATTGCTGTCCTAGTTTACCCTCTTATGGCCTCAACTTACTGGGATGGCGTGCTCACACCAACCAGTCACTCATCAGTCACCATCATCACCATCACCACCACTAAATCTTCGCAGTGGCAGAGGAAGCACAGGGGAAAAGTGGAAATGAGGCCAAAATGGCAGGGGTAAAAATAACAGCCTATTTATAGCCCACCTACATCATCAGCAGAAGTCTCAAAGCTTTTTTGTCTGAGGAGAGGCTGTGCATCGCTGATCAAGAGCCACTTCGGCATTGCTTCACCACACTGGCAAGGCATAACAATTAATAAACAGCGATTGATGAAGAAGGAGGAGAGACTGCTGAGGGTTTTCTGCAGGATTCCCCCAGTCCTCCTCCTCCTCCTCCTCCTCTTCCTCCACTGCAGTTAGAGTCAGCCGCGGACCTTTGCAACACTGATGGTGAACCGCAGGCTTGTGTTTGCTCTTCACCGACATCCGGCCGGGCCCTCTTTCATCCCAACCTGCCCGAGGAGAGGCTACGCTCAAACACGCTGCATTTCCTCTGTGTCGGAGCTAATAGGACACAGAGTTCTAAAAAGGGCTGTTTTGTTTTTTTTCCCCCTCCATGTATGTTTCCTCACAGTTCAGACCGCCTAAGGCAGCCCGTGCACCTTTATTCCAAACGACCTTGTTTACAGACATCACCACGAATTCCCAGACAGAATTTTGAGGGAGAAGCACAGCGGAGGCCGAATAAAAACTAGGTGGATACACACATAAATCACACGCATCAGTTATTGATTTGAGTTTTATACGGATGCTGATATGGAATCCATCTCCACATGTTGGTCAGTCAGAATCTATGTGTGCCACAACATGCCAAGTAACACGTACGTGCCTGATCAGCAGTTTGAGAGAGAGATAGATAACTTAAAAGGGTCTGCTAAGCCTCTATTGATGGTATTGATGGGGGGAAAGGCTTATTTAAATCCCTCTCCTCTTCCACTCAGCAGCTTTCTCCTCCTGGCTGTGTGATGTCATCTACTGAGAGCTGCAGAGTGAAGCTCTCCCAGCCCCGACAAAAGAGGACGTCAGTCTCCATAGCACAAGGATATGTCCTCTCACAAAAAAAAGAGTTAGAATATTCACAGAGAGAGAGAGACAGAGAGAGAGAGAGAAGAAGGGAGGGAGGGAGAATCCGAATAATTTCTCCATTTTGAATGAAGTTTGACCTTCAGCCAGCATAAGGATATCTTGTTCTTCTTGTTCTCTCACTCTCTCTCTTTCTCAGTCGCTCTCAGAATTTTGAGCACCAAATGTTTTCCGTCACTAACCGGCATAAAACAAATGGCTGCTGGAGTTTGTGTTTTCCGACATGTGTGTGTACAGTACGTGTGTTCAGGGGTGGGTAATTAGATCAGGCTGCATCTCCCCGAGAGTCAAACTGAGCTCTAAAGTGACAGTTGGGAGCGCCGTTGTAATTTTATGCTCCTCCTGGTAATTGAAGACCAGGATTTGGCAGGATTGAGATTCACTACATCCAGGGAATCAGGAGTAAACAACACCCTCACCATTCCCCCTGTGCATACACCCCAAAAATAACACTCGCCCACTCACACACACCCACCGGTATAAACTCACAGACACAGATCACATGAACATGCACACACACAAGCTATCTGAATGGAGCAGACCGTGTGCAAAATAGACAACACTTTAATCTATTGGCGTTCCCCGGATAAGACGATGGTTCAGCACAAATCCACGTTTACGTTTGGGGCCCCTAATGTCAAAAAATATGTTTACCCCTTATTAGGCAGGGAATTTCAGAGCTAATTTGGTATCTTGCAGCATGAATAGTATCATCATGGATTCATGTTTGGTGTCTAAAAGAAGTGCAATGGCAAATTATTTATTTAGGTATATATATATATTCTATTCATAAGACAGTTTCTCTGTCATATGAAATCCTAAAAGATTCATTTTCTCAACACAAGTGAAAAAATCTGCTAGTGCAGTAAAATTATTGCCTACTGTTGGTTTTTTGCTATCAAGAATACACTAAAGACCATCTTGGGTGGGATGTGGCTTGTGGAGGACCAGATCCACATTAGGGGAAGACGGATCCTGGAAATTTAAAAAAATTGTTCACTTTGAATCTGTTGTTGTGTTTTTCAATATTTTTGGTAATTCTGTCCAGAGCCCTGCAGACGGGTTTCACTCAAACCAAATGCTTTTTGTTATTTCATATAATGACATTCTGAAACAAACTTGATTTGCATTGGAAACAGTGTTGAAATAATCTCACCATGCTGTCAGATTTTATTAAGAATATCATAGCTGCTGGTAATACTTTTAAGATTCTAAAGGGATCCTTTAGATTGGTCTCTCGAAATAAGCACAACAACTTATTTTCTCATTATAGATGTTCATAACTTGAATGTGTCCACCAGCTAATCCACCTTTCATTCTTGTTTATAGACAATCTGGAATATTCAAAGGGTCTCAATCACTAATAACCCAGATTAAAATACTAAATAGGCAACAAATCTTTTTTTTGAAAGTGAGTAATTGAACAAGAAGGACCATCACAACTCTATTTCAGTTTTACAGCCATTTACACTGCCACAAACAGTGGCAAATTAAAAATTAGCTAAATTTAAACCACAAGACACTCACATAAGCACACACTCTCTGACAGGATGACGGCGGTGTGTGTGTGTGTGTCCTGTTGACAGCTCTGCTTCTCCTCTCACTTTACCGTCTTCTCCCATCCACACTGAGCCCTGCTGGAGCAACCAGCCGGTCCGTCTCTACAGGTATGTGTCAGAGCGCGTAGGCATCCGGCCGAGCTCTGACAGCAGCTCGTGTCTGGACTTGCTAGCATCAAATAAAACCTGGACCGAACCCACAAACCAAATAATAGAGGAGCCGTGAGGCACCAGTGCTGACAAGGACAAGGTATCTGAGGTAACAACCACATCAAATTTACAACAGCACCTCGCTATCCTCCGCTCCTTTCTGGCTGTTATGTAAAAGTATGTGCCCGGCAAGCATTGGTTATATTTCTTGACTTTGGAAGCAAAACAGCACTGAATAATTTGGTGCAGTGCAGATCCTTAAATTTTTTAAGCCTTCTTTGCACAAAAAAAGGGCATCTGAGTCCAGAGAGCCAATGACTGAGTGCTGCAACAACACAAATTAACAGCAATAACTGCATTTTTAAAATGCAAAACCTAGATTGAGATCGTTGCATCGACCACGCATCACACAAGCACGCACGCGCACACAGAGCAGGGTGCAGATGAGAGCCGGCAGCAGCCTCAAAGTGATGGACAGGCTGTGCCGGCCTGTGCTATCAAATACGCAACATCAGTACAAATACAGATTCAGTGCTTGTATCGAACCGATACATTATTGATTACGGTTAATCAATTATGGATGACGGTCTTCTCAGAGGCATCACAGTCCAAAACCACAAAGACATGTTTTCTAGATGGGCAGAACTAGCCTGCACAATCTGTGTGTACCACACTGCTTCATTATTGATTACTACAAGCAATCAATTATTGATGCTGATGATCATCAGGGAACGTAAAAGGCTAAAAAAACGTAGGCATGCACAAACGACAAAAAGACGATAAGATGAGAAGATGATTTATCAGAATGAAATGTCATTCGTCGGACGTGAGCTTATGACTATATCATTATTGTGATCAATATGCTAACACGTCTGACAGACTGGAAATGGTTTACCTGAGCCCATAAAGCACAGTCCCATCAGGATGGAGACGGATCATTCTGTTCTTCACCGTGACGCCATGGACGAAGGACTTCTTGTCGTTGAGGAAGTAGGTGTCTGGGACCCACAGCTCATCTGCCACTCGATTATCCAGAGTCAGATTGTAGGCGATCTCGGAGTAGGACAGGCGCTTGTCCCGCCACGCTTGCTGGAAGTACATAGTCAAAGTGTAGTCCTAAAGACAGACATCAAGGACAGAAGGACCGGGGGAAGTCAATTTAGTCAATCCAGACTCACACTGACAATCAATAAGACTGATCCTGATTACACTATAGAGCCAACATGCAAATCTACTGCCTAATCAAAAGAATAATGAACAGAAAACCAAAATAAAAACAACTTGAGCTTCTAATAAATAAAAAATTATGTTCAAGTTAGTTTGGTTCAGAAGCAGTCTTTAAATTTAGACTGTGTTTTCGTTGCAGGTCATGATGTGTAAGACATAATGACAATTTCTTGTAAAGATTATAATCATTAACAAATTCCAACTTAAACATGGTTTTGGTGTTTTTCAACAGAGATAAAGAGAGCAAACGTGTCAATCGTACATTGATCAGACCACAAACAGGTGTGAAAAAATCTTAAGAACAGTTGTGTTATCATGCAAAGAGTTTAACAATAATAAATTGATGCCTCTGGTGTTATCATTATTATCATTCTCCTCAGACGTCTCTGTTTTCGTCGTGCGATTCTTTCAGGGGTTCCCAGGTTATGCTTTAAATACTATTTCTCTCCTTCTACACTGTGAAGTATCTGAGGCTTTCTTATGTTATCACACATGTTGTTCTCGAGTCCACAGATGTGTCACAGCATGTTACATAGGCTTTGCACAGATAGAAGGTCAGACGAAAGGTCTCTGGTGGTCTGAAGGGCCTCGGCCTACACTGGGGGCACGGTGGCTGTAGTTTGAAGGTTAATATTCAAGTAACCTCACTTAATTTAGAGACCGTAACCAGAGGGACTCCCTCTCAGCTGGCTCAATGTTCTTATATGCTAAGAATACCTGCTTCCACTCCAATGAAGCCTCTTTCTACTTTATAGGGGACAATTCTTTATTACTTACAACAAAGGCACAGAGCATTTCTCCAGCTGGGATTCCTTCTGCCGGTTTCCATCGTGCTTTGCTCTTTTTTTCTATTCTACTGTTAAATAATCCAAATTACTGAGGGGTAGGAATGGAGTTTCCTCAATCATTATACAATTGTGTTTACATTTACATGCACGCCATACTGTCCCTACTGTTGACTTTATGAAGAGGATTTTGTCATTTGCTGGATATACATGACTTGCATAATCAGTGAACCACCCTTTAAACACTGGTAAACGATTTGTTACTTGAGCATTCTTTATGGCAAACAGTTCAGGCATTTTTTAAAGACTTTAGATTAAAAGACATGGGCCTTTCCCATTAGTAACACATTAATAATGGAGTACACCCCATAGTAATAGCATCATATAAAGCTAATCGTTTTAAGAGTTACGATAAATTCCTATGTTTCTAAAATCCATAATAGCAATAATTACAATTTTCTTTGAAATTCTAATATTCTAGATGTGTTGGGCATTATTTTCTCCCAACGCATCCAGCAAATAATACCCCAGTGTGTTTGACAATGAGCACACTGGTGTTTCCCAGAGTTTAAAAGGTTAAAATCTCTTTATCAGTGTTCTCTTTATCAAAAACAATGTTGATTAATACCGATTATTAATCAGCTTACAGTCTTTCGAAGACATTTGAAAAACAAATGTGATTTCTTGCTGAATTGTAGTTTTAATGTGCACGTAAACACACAGGCTGACTACTTATTCTCTCTCTCTCTCTCACGCTCTCTCTGTCTTTTCTCTGCTTCTCACCCTAAAAATGACTTCCACCCACACACCCGCAGTAAAACAGCACTGCAGTCGGATCTGCTCTGTTACAGTGTATTGCAGAACAATCGATAAGTGGGAAAACAAATGATAAAAAACAGTCCATAAAATGAGGCCCCTGAGTTTTTACTCCAAGCAGCCATCATCATTACTTTTCATTGTGTTTCAATAGACCTCCTAAGCAGCTCCCGCCTCTTTTCTATCATATATTGGCATAATGTTGTAAAGCCATTCCTCTTACCTTTCATTGCATGCAGTAACCAAAACATTGCGTAGAAAGGGCATCTAAAAATACACATACTCCTGTCACCTTTATTTCTTTTTTTTTTCAGGAGTGAAGACTCAAGTGAGGACGAAGGCGTCCTTATCCTGTTTTACAAGAGTTCCCACTGAACCTCTCTCTGTGCTCACTCCCTCTCTGTCTCATTATCAGGGTGCTGATAAGATTTCTCTATCACCTTTGGGAGCTGCCGCCTCAAGGCTGAGCGTACATCACCCTGCTACAGCAGCTTTACTGTAATATGTCCCTGCCTTAAGTACAATCCTTCGCCATGTCGATAAAGCAACACAGAAACATGAGTAGATAGAACAATATTGCTAGCAGGAGCAAAATCTGTTTCTGAGTAAATTAGAAAAACGAAGTAAATATATTACAGCAGCCCGGCGGTAATCGCCTCAACAACACAATTGTGTGGAAGCAAGAATGATTTATATCATCAATGTGCTACCTTTGACTTTAAGCCAAAACCTCATAAATGTGCAATGACATCGGTGTGTCTGCTGTCTCCACACAGCCATTTGAGACCCAGTTTGTGTATTAAATGTGTGTGTGTTGAAGAGTATATAGATGCAAGGCTACAGGAACACCTGGGCCAGCACGCTGCCTCCTGGCTGTGCAGTAACATGTCAGTGTAATTACGGCCTCACAGATGGTGCTGTTTGCTTCCATCCTGACATCACTCGAGTTTACTGAGGGACACAAAATACCTCCAACATCCGTCTCTCTCTCCATACAGTCAGAGAAACCAAAACTCGACCGTCCACCGCAATCTGCAAATCTCATTTCGTTTTGGGATTTGGTTTTGTAATGTTCCACTGGTGCGTGGTTGACGGATCGTACTGTGACGGTTCAACGTGAAATTTTCAAGAAATTCAAAGTAAACATACAAACCGAGCGATCCAGCTCGCGACTGCAAAATTTGGGATTATGTTGGATTACCAATTGACCAACTGACAATTGAACTGACAATTGACACATATGGACATGAGCTCAATTCTCCATTTACAGGTGGATGTCAGGGATTTTACAGCCATTCTTATCGCAACGTGCAAGTTTCTCCACCAAGACCACAACCCCACGAAGAAAATTAAGCACCTGAACACCTTCTGTTTTTCCTTTCATAATTCTAATACCATGCAAATCGACAACTCAGAGTTTTCAAGGAGAAGCGGACCTGATATTTTCTAAATGTCATAGTGTAATTATTGCAGGTGGAAAACCCAAAATCTTTGTATTTACGAACGTTTAAAAATTGTATTTCTCTATTAATTGATACAGGTTTATACAGATTGATTTTAATGATACTATGATGCCACGACAGACAGCTGAAAATGATGTTTTTGATGTCAGACTATTTGGAATTACTCAAAATCAAAAAGCACAAATATTTGAATGTTTTTAACTGAGTCAATGTGTTCCAGCCCTAATGCACAACATTCAAGATGCTCTCCCACATGAGTCTGTTGGTGAACAGCATGTGAGGCATTTTCACCTCACACAACAAACCACCAAACCACTCAAACAGAAATAATAACTGCATTTCTATACCATGATTAAGTCACATAAGAAAGCAAAAACGTGCAGGTGAATACGTTTTGTGCTGGTTTACAGTGTGACCTTCAGTCCCTTCCTACAAATCCTTTGCAGACAAACACAGACTAAAGTAAGAATGAGTGAGATAGACATCTTCCACAGAGCAGGAACAAAATGATAAAGAGACGCAGATGCAAACGCGGCCCAGCTGAGTTACAAATACGCAGGCTAGAGCACAGTGACAGTCAGGCTGCAGATTTCTTCCTGGGCTAACAAACCCCCATTAAGGATCTGACAGGTCGACATGAAGCGCATCTGTGTTTCCCTGAGAATTCTGACAGACTCCCGTTTGTTACAAGACCTCCATTACAACTCCATCGGCTGTCACAACCGACATGGGAACAGACGAGTATATTTATCGCATACAGTGAAAACTGTGCGTTTTCCCTCACATAAGTGTAATGTGGTACAGTGTCAGTACATTTGTTTTGTTTGTTGTTCTTTCGGTCACATTCTAATCCTGCTTCCTCCAACAGGATGTTATGTTGTCAAACATCATTTTGTAGTTATTAAATGGTGGTGGCAGATTTAAAACGGAGAAGTTTTGCAACTCAATGACAGATAAAATTGCTTTGATTTGTTAGAGTATTTGTATGTTCAGTCGATTTCACTGAAAAAGGAATGCACCTTCTTGTTTTGGTTTGGTAAATGTAGGAGATTTCCCCATCAGATGTTGGTGTGACAGCGTGTGTGTCTCTCCTCAGCTGCATTATAGCATACACAGTTGCACCGATACCCAGCACACTGCTAAAGCTTTCATCTGTCCTGCTGCAGAACACTCGGAGAGTCTGCAGAGAATAACGTCGGCAGTGCGAGGAAACCATGAGGCATTTGGGCAATAACAAGCTCGTCTGGTTTGCAGACACTTCTGCCTCTTGTCTGTTTGCTTCGCATCTGTGAACTGGAGGAGATGCCAAAGCACATCAACTGGTCTCGCTGCGCTTACTCATCCGCTGTGCTTACAGTGTCTGGTTAAGTACAGTCTCATATTAAACATTAGGGGTCAGCGGAGAGTTGGTCGGCTAAACGCGTCCTGCGGGATGTGACAACATGGATGCGTTTATGACTTGCGTCAACGGGTCATTTTTCAGCTGCTTAGCTAAAGCAGAGAAAGTGCCTGACAGAATTATTAAGGGACTCGTCAACCCATTAAGGCTTTTAATGGGGCAGGCTAACTTCCTGTTTTAAGACACGCGGCGTTTTCCACAACATAATGAGAGAATACCACCACCTATTTGAAATGTGCGGTAATGTCACCAAGTGCCCCATTTCCCACTGTGGGGCAGAAATAAATCAGATCTTTCAAATCAGAAAGCGAGAAATTGTATACACTAACAATAATCCATAAATCACAGATTCTTCATACAAACTCATTTAAAGCAGCGGTCTGACTGTAGAGACTCCCAAAATCCTCCTTGCTTCCTGCTGTACCCCTGACCCCCCACCAGATAACACAGATGACACGAGAAAGGACCGACTGAGGCTAACGATTCCACTTGTGGTAATTGCTGGTACTTACTGGGATCAAAGGTTCTACCCAAATTAGATATTTTTCACAGATGGATTCCAGGAAGGATAGTATCAAATTCATTGTTTTCAAGACATTACATCTTGTAGCTTTAAAGCATGGTTGACAGTGCTCTATCTACACAAGCCGCTCTGTACGTGTTAAATATAATACAGAGGACAATAGCTGTTGAGGAGTATCAATGCAAGAAAAGTAAGGATTAAGTGTTGTTATTTTACTGTAATTAGGCTGCTGAGCGTATTATTCTGTTACTCCATGTGTCCACTCAACAGAACTAATGACCTTGTTTTGGGCATCCTGCTTTCTTGTCTCTAGCTTTTGGAAAATTCTGTAAATAGCTAAATTTATTATTTATTATTAAGTATTTTTCAGTGTGTGGCTGCTGTTTTCAGTCATACTCTGCAGCAGCTGCCAAAGATGGCGACATTCAGACAGCCACAGAAAACCAGCGAGGCAGAATTAGGAATCTCTAACATTTAATAAACTAATTTGGGATTTCTTTCGACAGAAGAGGCTTCACCTGGTTTAGAGATGTTAAATTCCTTAAAATGATAAAGTCCCAAGGAAGGGGGCCTTTGCTTGCTTTCCCTGACTTCCCCAGTTTCACCAAAAAAGACTGCGTTGTCATAGCAACACTGAGTAAAAATAACACAAGCTTATTTTCCACAAGCTGAAAATAAAATGGAACAGGATCAGTTTGGACAAACAAGATGAAAACGGTGGCTAATTCACAGACACAAGGAGCTCATGTAAAAGGGCCGTGTGTTCCCTCTGGTCATCAGCTCAGATCTCTTACTCATATAAAGAAACCAAAGCTTGTCAGGATAATGATCGTAATAAAGGGAACGCTCACGCCCCACTAATTCCTCCATCCCAGAAGCCACCACAGCTGGTTTGTTTAAATCTTTTAATTCACAGCCAGCTAATTAACATTCACAGAACAGTATTATAGAACAAGCACTGCCTCTTAACAACCACCAACCCCAGGTATTTTACATGTAATTAACAAGCAAGACGAGGAGTGAAAAATTCCCTCTGAAATGAACATTATCCGCTCTCTATTTCAATCTAAGTATCCATTTTGCGCGCACAACTGCAGTCAAAATATGGATCGCATGCTGAAGACATTATTATGCAGCATCGTTGCATTGCTGAGACAACAGACCCGACTCTTATTTAATCAGCTGCACTGGCTGTGTGCAGAACTATTTTTAATGCACCCTAACCTGGCTTGGTAAATCTGTGATTTCAACAAAAACAAACAGGTTTAGGGGTGGAGGGGGGAAGTTGCCAGGATCGAACAGACACAGAGAGGGATAAACAGATGTGGGGACTCTTGTCCACGATTTCATATCTGTGCCATATTTTGCACAGACCACAGTGCACCTCTAAGACAGAAAACACTCCAAATTGCAATGTCAGACAGCCACGTTGTAGATTTTTATTGCCCAAAAACATGGCTGACCTTTATGTCTCGACAGACTAGCCCCGGTGAGTCACATACACGAGTATGTCTCGTGTGCATTCATCACACCGAAAGAAATCAAAAAACATGTAAACAATGCAGAAAAAAAGCGTTATTTACACAGCTTCAGCGGATCACTATGCCCTTCCTGTAAGCACAATCACTGCACGGAAGAAAAATACCCCCATGGCTTCATTCAATCATCGCGGATCAAAATGCAGAGTTTAATTTGCACCAGAGGCATTTTTATCTTTAATTAGAGGGGTGAGCAGATGTCTGCAACCCAAACCAACTCACCACCATGACAGAATACCTGCATACAAACAGTCTTCTGGAACGAAATCCTATTCTGTCAGTTCATTAGAAGGAACTGCTGTGGGCGCAGAGAAGGTAAGGATGCTCAAGACGTGAAAGCTATTAGAGTTATGATTCCATGATACCGGTAAGGTATCTTTCATCAGTTTATGACAGCTTATGAATGGTAACTAACGTCTTTTAAAAATCATTACAAGCCACTGACAAGGACAAATTTTGGGGGGGTGTTTGCTGTATAATCTACTAATGATTGCAATGCCCATTTCTCTTCTTATGAATTTAATACTCTTGATTCTTGATTTCTTCCTCTATCATAACATCACAAATTCAGAAATAGCTTATATATTACTTTATTATCTATTATTATTTTGAAACTGCAGACTTGATGAATTATTGTAGCTAAGGACCATACAGTATATTGTTGATTTGATAATACCTGTAACTGCTTATCTCGTGGCTGACAGTAAACTAAGAAACCATTTAAAATGGACCTCCAGCGATTTTACTAAAATGAATGGTTTTCAGGTCATTTACATCTGAACTAGGTCACTGATATTGTTTTGTTTTTTTTTAATGAAAGTTGGAGCATTCCACATTCATACAGACCCATTAAAGGGTCTGAATAACTTTGAATGGACCCTTATGAATCCCTGTGCTAAAACTTCAACAGCGCAAGAATACCACAACAAAATTACAAATATCTTGGCGATTCACAAATAGACCCGTGTTATGCTATTATGAAGTTTTATAATGATCTTGGGTACTGTTTTTTCCTTACAGGGTGTTGCATGTATGAGACATACATGCACAACATACTCTCAGCAACTTTACATTAAAAATACATGTTTCAAGTCAAACATTTGTATTTTCAAGTCAAAGTTGTGGGAAAAACACTGAGTATATCTGTATTTAGCTAAACGTACAAATTCATGTTGAGTAGAAGCTTTTAGAGGCTTTAGCACAGGGATCCATAAAGGTCCACTCAAAGGTCTATCGACAGTGTAAGTGAATGTATAAAACTTGTGTGTAAAATGATTAGTTAAATAAAAGATTGTCGGTTTCTCTCTTTTTTTGAGTTTTTTTTTTTTTTTTTTTACAAACTAGCAAACAAAAAGCAATAACAAATCATTAATAGCATGACATATTACAAAAAGCCTTGTTTCAATGAGTCAAGAGTTTTCAATCTCATGTATTAACCCAGAGATGTAGTTTTCACAGAGATCTGATCTAAGGAAGAATCTCCTAAATGTCACCTTGACCTCTCTCTCACCCTATTCTCTGCTTTCACCAGTTGGGCTTCACTGTCTCATGCTGCCTCTCACTGCTTTAATCTTTAACTTGATCAAAGCACCCATGCACCGAGCACAGGTCACCATCCTCATCCTCGTGATCTTGATGCACAGTGATATTATTGATTTTCCTCAGCTCAATCTCACCCACTTTCACAATGTTAGAATTACGTTGGACATGAAGAAAGGAAGAGATTCTGTACTGTTATGCAAGTCACAAGGATTTTCAAGGTAACACCAACGTGCAGAACACAAGAACCAAGGTCTGAGATTTTCACTTTTCATCTAGAATGTGCCCAGCGTGTCAGGGACGCCTGTGAAGATCCGGAGAGCCTCCTGAGAAATGAGCGAGATCAAAGCTCTCATAGCCACGGGGAGTTGCATGACGTCAGTTGCCATTCACTGTTTCTGCAGTTTTGTGTTTTGTTACACATGCGGCTGTATGAAGCAGTGTTGTTTTCCAGATGAATGCTTGCATAGATGCCTAGTTCTTAAATAAGATAACCCTAGTGAGTGAGTCAGAGTTGGATTACATGGCTGCTCGGCCCAGAGCCGCAGTCTTAGAGAGGTGAAAGTGGGTGAGGGGTTTCTATTTCAAAGCTCCCTGGACCCACTATACACTTCCATTCTGGCTGCCTCCTCCACCTAAACAAATCATGTCGGTACATTTCAAAGCAAACTCATTCAATATGGCTTAAAATGCCCACCACAGTCCCACATCTCAGAGGCTGCCAAATCAAAACCTAGAAGTCATCCTGACCATAAATAAAACAAACCACACTCTGGACGCTGAAAAATGAATTAATAATACAAAAGGGCATTTCCTTCTATTCGTCTATGCTCTTATATAGCATATCCACAAAGGCTGCTAAATCAGACACAATGATCAATAGGTGGCGCTCTTGTGTGATCTGCTAAACTTTCCGCCGTCCTCCTCTCACATTACGTTTGGTTTGTGCATCGGGATACCTTTTGAATATTCAAGCCATTTATGCGGTCACGTTGCCGTTGTTGTTTATTGGAGGTTGGCATACCCATTTATTGGTGCATTACCAACACATACAGGACTGGATAGTGGATCAGGAGTGTTATAGTCTGTTTCTCTCGCTCTTCCCTTTCACTCAAGATCTTCTTCTTCTTCATTAGTGGTCAGCAAACCAGGCCCACCAGTGCACTATCGCCACCCACTAGACACTGTAGCACTCCTTGGCTGTGCACTGGTTGTTCCTCCACTCAGTGTTTCATCTACTGCTTCCTTATGTAGCCGCATATGCATTTCAGACAAATTTGCTATTGTGTTAAATGTTTCAATGTTATTGTCTCTCTATGCCAAACAGTTTATAACGTCTGCTATAAATAAGCCAAAACGACTGCTGGGATAGGCTCCAGCCCCACTGCAACCAAAACATGGATAAGCGGTATAGATAATAAATGGCTTTCCTTTGTACAACCATCCTATCTTCCTTTATCTTCTGGCATCCATCCCATGATGTTGTTCCTTGTATCAACTTACTAGTTACACCTAGGCAGCCGTTTTACTGCTTTATCTCAGCTCACTGCAACTCTGCTGCTCTCTCGCTCGCCTTACATCCTTACATTACAGCATTTCAGACATGAGCGCAATTATCCTGCACAATTATCCATATACATGTCCATATACCTGTATAAGTGAAAGTGTATACAGTGTATATTGTCTGTGTGTATAGTTTGTTCATTCATATTCTATCGTGTTCTTTCGTTGTCTTTTCCTACCTGTACTTTTTGAGCTGCTGTAACTTGTGAATTTTACCAGGATGGATCAGTAATTTATCTTATCTTATCATTATTCATATTGGGGTTTTCACACACATCTACCACATTGTCATTTACCACTTCTGGTACTTCTGGCTTCGGCGTGGTTGGTCAATATACGGCCGGACATCACGGATCTAAGGTATATTTCCATTAGCTAATTCTCCACTCTTTGAACATCCAAGTAGTCTAAAATGTCTTCCTCGCCGTCTTCGTCGTGTTCTTCTTCTACGCCTTGCTGTTTAATTGGCAGTTGGCGGACCAGCTCACGGATGCATTACCGCCACCTACTGGCCCGGAGTGTCGCTGAGAGTCCTGTTTCTGTCTCTGTGTCTCGGAATAACTCGGTGGTGCTGTGTGACTAGTCCTTTAATTGTTAACAAATTGTCAACGTCATCATTTGGCGTAGATGATGCGAGAAGTGTTGGGTCAAATCGTGCCTTGTCGCTCAAAAAGCAGCACATTAAATACACATTGTCTGCGTGTATTGGGTGGAGGGGATGCGTGTCAACAACATTACAGCAGCGAGGCTTGACAACGCGAAACACATACACATACACACACACACACTCCGCGCGCGCAGGTCTGTGCGTCCGAGTGCGCCAGTGAGTGTGTGTTTTGAATTCAAATGCAGCAGCAACACACCGGGGCTGCAAATGCGGAGCTGAGAGGCGGATGGCAGTGATGTGTTTGGATTACCAAACCTCCACTCGGTTTTTTTTTTTCAAACCAGAGAGCAAAATTACCCACTGTCATCACGAGAAACCCGCAAACGACTCGGGTTTGGCTCACACACACACACACACACTGACCCGTGATAAAGTAGCCCACTTCAGAGGAATTCAAGCCGTGCACATTTGGCAACATTTACGTGGGCTAACAATGACTGAGGTGCACCTACCATGTTGACTTCAGAGACCATGTCTATGCTGGCTATGTCTATATTCATACCCACAGCCACCGGCGCACCTGTGAAGGAAAGGATGCGTTAATACGGCAGATATGAATTATTCCCCCATCATGTAAATTTAACAAATTCGTGACGCGCTCCTCTCCTCTCCTCTCCCCTCCACCTACAGCAGCGTCTCGGGCAGATGAGCTTATTTGCTGACAATTTCATCTTTACTGATAAAATAAAAATGCGCATTTACGCGCTGGATCGATCAAGTTAAAAGCCACTATCAGCTCCCGTGCGCATCGTTTCTCCAAAGATAATTGGCAGAGGCCCGTTTGACGTGAAGAAGAGGTTATGTAAATTAGTCTTGATTTTGCGATTCATTAAGCATGTATCGCACGTCAAGGAACAGCGTGAAAACATGACATTCTGTTTCAATTTGATGGTTACCTCCGAAATCTGGCCTCAACCGAATGTCGTATCCGTCCATCAGTCTGTCCACTGTTTCTTTAACCAGAGGCATATTGCTTGGATCTTTGATATCCTTGACGCTGGAGGAGAAAAGGTGGTGTAATGCAAAAAAAAAACAACCAAAAAAAACAAAAAAAAACCCTTATTAATATCACACGCCCGGCACGTTTTTTAAACATAACATGCAAAACAGAAAGGCGCAAAGCAAATGTACTCACCTTTGCGCGCAGACAAAAGTCGCTAATAAGGAAAAAGTCAAAATCCCAAAGTGATTTTTCCTCATCCTCCCCATCGCAACAGTTTTGAAGGTGGCTTCGGGATGCGAGTGAGGAGGATCACACGTCCAACTTACTCCAGACAGCGCAGAGGAGCCACTGAGGAGCGCATGCGCACAGCCAGCCCCAAGATCAAAGAGTGGAGACTGATGATGGTGGATGAGCAGTTTCCATTGCAGAGAAAAATATTAAAGGGACAAGTGGATGTGCGTAATGAAGGAGCGAGCACCGGAGCGAGGAGTGAAAAATGAGCAAAAAACAATATTCGTTAGAGCCCCTGGTTTATTCTTACGTTCACCACATGGGAAAGGATTTGGTGTGTGTCTTCACAAGGTCAAACATTAAGATGCAGAGCAGGGATGGAATGGGCAAACTGGCACGGGTTAAAACATTTTGTGCCTGTACATTTCTGAGTGGCTTAGGATATCATGTTTATCTGTCTCTACATGTGTGAGACAAATAACCGTGCACCATTCTGGCAAAAATAGCAAATGAATGCCGTGAGAACTAGTGGGTGTTAGCAGACTTTTGCTGACTTTTCACAGGGCCTGCAGTAAAGCTCACACGTACCAGCATTGGGACGGCAAGGGGAGGGGGTGGAAAACACAATCCCACACTTCATTTTCTCAGGTTGAGTACATTTTTGAAGATGGAAGCAGGGATGTGAGCCTCCTCTAAATTACCTTTGATCGTGTTGTAGTGGGAGCTGTGCTTCTGTAGAGGGCGGGCTTCTGAAAGCATTGGTTCACTGTTGCATCACACCCAGTTACAGCCATCATAGATTATATCATACACTGCTTTTTGATGTGTTTCTTGGCTTGTGCATGCGTGCGAGTGTCTAAGCCTGTGCCATGCATACTGCATGTGTGTGTGTGTGTGTGTGTGTGTGTGCGGCCTGTGAAGGGCCGACTCTTCAGCAACTGATCAGAACACAAGTGGGCAGTGCATGGTCACAGCCTGTGAAATGAATAGATATGAGGCGGGAGAATAAATGAGTTTCTGATTCATTTCCTCTGTCAGATGAGAGCAGAACAAATGCTGAGTTCTTGTTCAGAGAGTGGGGGGTGGGGGGGCTCAGGTGAGACTGACTGGATGCTGATGCTCTTGTCAGCAGTGTGGGCCCTTAACAGGTCCTCTCGCTTTTAAGTGGTTCCATCCATGTCTCTGCAAGACGAAAACACAGCAAAGCACAATCAGGGTGTGAGTAGAGCAAAACCTTCTCTTTTTTCCCCCCATCGGACACACTATCTGCAGTGCACTGCACAACTGAAACAGTCCTCTCTCTGCCCTTAAAAAAAAGAAAGAAAAAAAAATCAAGTGATTTGGAGTAAATATGTGAAGAGATGATGTGATGCAGCTGTTCGGAAGCTCACCATCTTGTCTGACTCTCTCTTCAGACTATGATAAACAAAATAAGCATAGAAATTCTCTGACAGGAACATGAGGAGCATGATGAGCAGATTTACACTCCTCAGTGTTACATAACAGACCTCCCCCCTTCTCTATGTCTTTTGCACCATTTCTCTCCCTCTCTGTCTCTATTTTTTTTCCCCGGACATGGAGCTTTGTGCTCCCTAAGTGTCTCACTTACGAGTGGGAAAGGGGAAAGCCACTTTTTGTTTAATGTACAAAGTAAGCCACAGTTAACTCCCTAGTGACATTCACTCCCTATGGAAACAGAGTGTCATCATTTTAACAGCCTTTGGTTGCGATCAGGGTAACTGTATAAAAATAAGTGTGCTTGGTGCATATTTTTCCTTTCACAATTTAACTAAGCTCACCACCCTTTCATATCAAATAAATCTATTATTCTAAGAGCCACGGAGCATGCGTCAATGCAGCAAGAATGCCACCTAAAATCATTTTTTCCCCATCTACAACTCTGGAGGCTGCTTCAGCATTAGAAATTATTCATGTCTTTACTGCCTAGATAAAAGTCTTTGACGGAAAATGGATAGCTTTTGTTCCACTGTTGCTATCACAATCAGAACACAGCAGTTGGGTTTTGTGGTGCTTTGACAGGTAAATGCAGAACCTAAAATCCATTGTTAATCC
>OMNV01000557.1:71916-90065 GCA_900303265.1 Brotula barbata
TATGTCTCTGCTGCTGCTATTGCTAATTTGGACAAAAGACTTTTTGGCTGTACTGCCTCATCAGGCACGAGTGAAAAAGTGACAGGAAAGAGCTTGTCACATCAAATAATATAGTGTACCTTGGCTTCTCCATGCTGTCCTTGGCCATGTAGATGTACCAGTAGACGAGGTTGAAGATGGCGAAGGACAGGGGGAAGAGGACTCGGGCGTATTTGTCAATAGGGCTGGTACCGGCCAGCTGTGGAATGGGGGGGAAAGCCGAGCCCTGCTGGAGGAATATCGGCAAAGGTGGAGGATCCCCCGGCTCGCTGCGGCACATGGAATTATTCCTCCTCTTCAGGCTTCCCGGGGGGCTGCTGCTCAACTGCTTGGGGGATAAGATGATGATTTAAGGAAAGACAGACAGATGTTGAATGGATTTCTATAGGTACTTGTACCTGCTAGTGATTTTAAAGGCCGTGTGTAATATTTGTTCCCTAAGGAGCACTCGGAAATGACATGTCAACATCCTTACAGAACACAGCAGGTAGTATGCTCCATGCCCATAGGATGGGTGGGAGATTATGCATTGAAGAGTGCTGGAGTTCTGCTCTGTTCTCACTCTGAGGCTATTTTTAAAGCATCTAATCATGAGCACTACACGTGAGACAGATCCCAGGGGGACGCTGTGGTGGCTTACTGTATTAGCATAAAACATATAAGAGAACGACAAGTCTACGTATGACTATTTAATGTACAGGAAGCGTGAATGGGGAGAACGGAATGAAGCAGGATGGGTTCTTAGAAAGGCAGAAAAAGAATGATCTCAATCTGCAACATCATGTCTTTCTCTATCCAAGTCTGAGAGGGAAGGTGTTGCCTTCTTTTCATCGAGCTTGCTCCAACGCAGGGAGAAACACCATCTCCTTGCACCTTTACCGCCATCTGTATAAATGCACCTGACATGTCATGTGATGCAAATCGCACCAGTACGTGTTTCAAGTGATGACAAAAATCAAACATTTCTTGATCAATTTGTTCTCTTATGTCCCTTTGACAGTACTTAGAGCATTTTTATTACTGTTATAAAAATGTGTAAATTGACATTTTTATGCATAATCAGTGTCTTGTAGTCTTTATATTCTTTTTCAGAGGAATGTAGTATTTATTTTGTCTCTATATTACATGATTCTGTAATTTTCCACGTTTCTGGTTTTGTTTTGTTTTTATTAGTATAACTAGTATTAGTTTGTTATATTTTTGTCCTCGTGTGTCTCTTGACCTACAACAGCAATGCGGATGGTCAAATTTTTTGTGGATGGTCCAGCAGAGAAACTTATTTTAATGTTGCTCCTACATTAGGGGTTGCATGATGGCACAGGAAGGAACTGGCGGCCAGATTGAAAAAAACTTTCATGTGCTCTCACACCAAAACTGCTGATGTGAAATGTCACGTTAAACTTAGCTGCTTACCGAAACAGTATCTTCATCATCGCTGGCAGCAGCCAACACCTCCAATTTGTCTTGTCTGTTTTTTTGCTTCTTAAGACGCTGGGCCTGCCGGGTGGCAAAATAATTTACTGCTGCAAACTCCACGAGAGCCGAAGCAACAAAGCCAAAGCAAACGGCGATGAACCAATCCATGGCTGTGGCATAAGCCACCTTGGGCAGGGACTGCCGGGCACTGATGCTCAGGGTGGTCATGGTCAGCACTGTGGTGATGCCTGGTGGAAGACATTTCCAAGTGCACAGTAAGATATAAAGGCTGCAAGTGTTGGGAATATCAAGCATGATTTTACTTTCCAACATCAATAGATTGGGGGGCGTTACCAGCAACTGTGCGTGCAGGAACAGATTCCTTGTTGATCCAGAAAGAGACTTGTGACAGCACGACCACCATGATTAAAGGTATGTAGGTCTGGATAAGGTAGTAGCCCAGCTTCCTCTGCAGGTGGAAATGGACCACCTGCACAGAGTAGTGACCTGCAAAATAAACAGCACATGTGTACAGAGAAGCCCCAGGGGATGGAACACAGTGGCTGTAGTGCAGAACAAATGCCCTTGCCTGCCCTTGACACAGAATTGCTGCAAGAAAAACATATAGATATGTGGCTCCGATTAGGCCTGGAATAGCCCACTAACTGGAAAACAGCAGGAGTAACAAAAGAGGAGGAGGAAAGATGGAAGCATGGTTCACATAAAGAATTGAACTGGGAAAAGTGGGGGCAAAAGGAAGAAAGGGGAGGCGCTAGATATGAGGAGGAGAGCATGTGAAATCCCTTGGTCCACTATTTTTTCTGTCAGTGAAAATATTCAATTCTCTCTCTCTCTCTATCACTCTCTCCTCAACCAAGTCTTGCTTTGTTACCGACTCTAGGGAGAGAGTAATGGACAGAGTTCAGACGCTACTCACACATTTGTCAGCTCACATGATTACGCTTAAATATAAATACAACTATAAATGCAACAGGGCCTTTCTTTGAACAATGCGCTTGAGTGAGCGTTACCTGTGTTTGTTTTGAAAACCTCACTGGATAAAGTTTGTCCCACCAGGTCATACTGCAATAGACTCATGGACTCCTTGGGACACTCCACAGATGCTACCAGTCCTTTCCTCCAGGTGAAAATGATTTCACTGTTAGTGTAGGCATCTGAAATAACAGATTAGCAGTGCAATGGCAACTTTTAATAATCTGGATATCATTGTTTGATCACACAAATGTCCTTCTCTTCATTAACACACAATCAACAGTACTTGAAGCTCAATACTCACAGCTGCCAAACCTGAGAGGACAGGCATGGCCATCCATGGGGAAATCCATCAACCTCATCGGACACTCTGCACTGATTGTCAGTCTAATACAAACAGACACACACACACACAGTCATTCCGATAATCGTCAAGTACAAAAGAACATCCTAATTAATAAAATAATGACTGTGCTACACTACATCACCTCATGGTGTAAAGGACCGTGCCGTTCTGCATGATCCTAAAAAGCTTGTTCGGTGTGGTCATGTTATGGGAAAGAGACTTCCTGGAGTTTCGGAAGAAAGTGTCTGGCGTCCATATCTTGTCCACCATGCGGTTGTTCAGCCGAAGGATTTCAATAGGACCCTCAAACTTCAGCCGCGCATCAACCCACATCTGACGAAAGAACATGTCCATGGTATACTCCTGTCAAAGTAACACGTTAGTCAAACCCTACATTCTATAACTGCTCAATCCTAAATTCTGTACCTAAACATTGATGTTTATATTCATCCAAACTCTATAATCACTGTCATTCTAATACATACATAACACGGGTTGAGACACAATTGAACTTTCTGCAGCCGATTCACAGTAAAAAATGGGGGGAGGAGAGGCAACGATATATGCCACTCATCCCAGATAATCATTAATCAATCCATTCAGCCATTCACTCTGTCTGACATGTTGTCATATTGATTTAGAGGCCATCAATAATGGAGTTATAGGGCTGGTCAAACAGATTAAAGCTCATTAGATGGCCTCATGGCAGATTGCCCATAAAGCATTCACTGGCCACTGAAGCACTGTCATCTCCTGTAGTCAGTATGTATCTGAATCTCAACCAAGCAACACCTTACCATTTCTACATCTGAAACAGGCCCAAAGCTGGTGACAAAGATGTCTGTTTTCACCTCTGTAACGCCACCTGCAAAGATAAATCACTATTGTCCAGTACATGCAATAACACACAGCTTGGTATTTCACAAGACGACCTTAAGATTTTTCAAAATTACCTCCTGATCCAGGTCGCAGTCTGTTGTCATACCCATCCAAAAGGCGATCCAAAATGCGAGTTATGTTATCTGAGTAGATCTTTTCATTTCCAGATACATTAGCTAGACTGCAAAATGGGGGAAATATTCAACTTTTAGCCTTAATGCATTTCCGTGGATGGATGAGAGGAAAGAAAAGACTTACTTTATCCAGTAGATAGAGATAAATAGAGTTAATGACAATGAAGGCATCCTTGGCAGCAAGCAACACCAACTTTCTATTAAACACTGAGCAGCTACATTAAATAGTGTCTGAATGGAGTAAAATAAAGTGACCGGTTTGTGTGCACAGGACACAGGAGGCAGGAGCAGTGTGGTAATCTAATTAACAGATTAGTAAATCCACACCATTTTTAGACAGACACATGGAATTCTGTTGCGTTCAACTTGTTTCAACTGAGTAGTTTAACCAAAATGAAAAAATAACAAAAGATTTAATATAAATTTTGAATTGATAGCAAGATATGAGTCCTAATTCCATATTACAGTAAAATGTCTCCTTACTCGTTGTAGCTGTTTCCACACAGCAGATGGCGCTACAAACAACAACGACCAGGAAATGACGTTTCAGGAAGGGAAGAAGAAGAAAATGAAGCAGCAGAAGAAGATGACTGTGGACAACGAAGTGTAATATGGTGGAAGGGGAATATCAAGTTTTGAAGTCAAATATTCTCAGTAACTATCTTGATAAATGAACGCGGTGTTAAACCTGAACCGGGTGGAGAATTCGTAGCTTTCGTTCGCTGTCAGCAGATAAAGTTAGCTGACACTGGCCACAACATGTCAGTGCATTTCGACGAGAGTAGCGGGGTGGTCCCCTGTCAGACCCCATGGGGGTCCTGGTACCAGACCATGGAAGAGGTCTTCATCGAAGTCCATGTGCTGCATGGGACGTCTGCCAAGGAGGTCAAATGCCATCTGGGTTCTAAAGACATCGAACTTCGGGTCAGAGGGGAAGTAATATTTAAGGTAAGCAGCCGGAGTTCGCATGGGACTCTTCAGCCTTCCACGGCACACCATTTAATCCAGAGGAGAAAATGGACATAAACATCACCTGTGTTTCACCCACTTATCCAGATCTGCCACACCTGTCACGCCCCTCCACGTCTCTTGTTGCACACCTGACCCCAGTGAACTAACCAATCTGACTGTTTTGACTGTAAATAAAACAAACCATTTTCATGAGGTCTCCTTCTTACATAATTTCAGGGAAAGTTATTTGGCACGACCGTCTCTGATGAGAGCACATGGACCCTGGGTTAGTTGCATCCCAACATTCACTATGTACAGGCTTTGGTGCTCAAGATCTGCAATCACTTCACCTCTCCTTTGCATCTCATTTCTCCTCAGAGGATAAGTGTCTCATTCGTATTGTCCTGATGAAAGCCAACAGAGAGGCAAAGAACTGCTGGGCATCCCTGTTGGAGGGGGAGTACTGTGCAAATGCCTGGGTCCAGGAGCAAATGCAGAAGAAGCTTACATTGGAGAGGTTTCAGCGGGAGGTTAGTATGGTCACAGTGTCGTTTTGCTTACTGGACTAGTAACGAGACCCTCTCAAGTTACTTTTACTCTTCTGGTCCCACAGAGAAATGTTAACAGCAAAAATAGTTTGTCTTCTTATTGTCCATTCCTGAGGCCTCTGCTTATAATTTATACATTTATGCTTAAACTAAAATTTACATGTATTGTAGTTACAGATAATTTTAATGTACCTAGTATTTTGATAGTTTGGAAAATATATTCTTAATCTGAATTATTCTCTGTTAGAATCCAGGATTTAACTTCAGTGGTGCAGAGATCTCTGGAAACTTTGCTGATGGTGGACCGGACTTCTCCAACTTACAGAAATGACTATTGCCATGACACGAAGAAAATATTGGGTGAATTGTTGCGCCTGAATGGACATTTGAGGGCATTCATGGTACACTGAAAAGAATTCAGGGCAGTAATACATGTGTTGCTGGAATCCAGAATCTACAATGAATGGAAAAATGTTTTACAGCACTGGATGAGACCATTTGAGCACATCCAAACCATCCCCTTCATCTGGACTACATTGTTGATTATACTCACTGGACAGCAAGCAGCTCATCATAGGAAATCTTCAAAGAGGCCTTTGAAATGTGTTATTTAATTATGGAAATAACGCACTGGTTGTAGCTTTTCAATAAAGTTTTATTGAAAGGTCCACATTCATAGTTTAGCCAGATGATGCTAAATTTTCAATTCTAACATTTTTGTTACCAAAAGAAACTTATAGTTCACAGGGAAACTGGCAAAGAAAATAACAACTAAATCCAACCCAGATTTCCACTGCAATTATAAATTCTTCACTGTTCTCTGTAAATTGGCAACTTAAAGCAATTCTTGTGGTACTTCATTTGATACCTACAAAGAATTTCTGAAAATAAGTCATCTGTTTTCACTGATGACAAAGACAACATCAGCATGAAGTTTGTCTATTCTTAGAACTAGCCGTACATGACAGGATCATCACAGCTTTTACTTCACTGGAAAAAACCAGAGTTCCCTCGTCATACCAAAATTAAAAAAAACATTTTCATCACCTTGGGTAGGAGTGTGCATTTAGGACAGCTTACGACCTAGGGTGGGAGTTAAGGATTTTGGGCCCGATTTCTTGGTTCCATTTTTGCTGTTCACAAAATCCTTCTCCCTCCTCTTCCACATGGTGGACTGAGGACCTAGGTGGTTCTATACTTATTCGCTTAAAACCAGCAACCCGTGCCAGGAAATGCCAAAAACCATGGCACGGATTTAAACAAGAGCATACTGTACACATGTGCAATCAAATCAACCAGGAAATTAAAACGTAGCTGGATGGCAGCAGATTAAGCCTTTGCACAAAGCATTACACCTTGACACACAGGAGCAATGCTACACGCTTGTTTTGTATATGATGGCCAAAAAAATCCTAAGGAAAAACGGCAACTACTTCGCTTTTCCTTATAGAATCCCATCACCATAGATGAAGCTCTATAAGGAAAATGACTGTTGAATGCAGGCAATCGTAATGCAAAAGCCAAATAGGATGTTACTTTAGGCCAGGTGTAGTTTTTAGCATGTACGACCTGCCTGCCCCGTATCCCCAAGGCTTCAACAAGCAGACTCAGGTATGGTGGGAAGATGAGTGATCTTGTAGTAGCTGTGCTTGAGCTGACGTGCTGTTCTTCCCGAAATTGTCCAGCGCAGTCTCTGGCAGTTAGGCTTGTAGCACTTGGTGGTGGCATACTCAGTTAGGCATTTTCCAACTAACTCCCGCACACAAACCAGATCCCCATCTTTGATCTGCAGACAAGTAGCAACAGTGTGAGGTGGATCAAAAACTGGCTTTGAAGTTTTGACAACAAAACTCTCCAAAATGCTCCAAATATCCAGTTCCAAACTTTGATGGCCATCTATATATTAAAATATAACATAAGCAGTGATGGTAATTTTTACTCACGTTAAGATGCTGCTCCAGACCTTTCAGGGCCTCTGATATTTTGTGAGCATGCTCAGGCTCATGCTGCTCCTGGGCCTCAAAACACAGAAGCGCAAGTGCCAGCAGAGATGGCTGCAGAGAAATATAGCTACTTAATTAATTGCTACAAAAGTGGAATGGTTGGTACTACAAACTGCATACTCAGGGTTATACAGAAACACAGGCAAAAGAATACTAGTTTGAATTATAAGGAAACCTATGTCAGGGTTGAGAAATCTCCCACAATTGAAAAAAATATTGACAGCATTCTCACCTTCAATCCTTAAACAAGAGTCCTGCCAGATGATATTACCTCCTTAAACTTACATCACTGCAGTTCATTTCATTTCACAGCTTTGGTAAGATCTAAGTAAAACAGGTCATTGTTTACAGTGTTGGGTAACCAGTTCTTTTTGCCTACCTTTATTTTGGAGAAGACAAATGAGCAGTGACAAGCTTTAAGCTGAGCTTCCAATCTCTCGAGGCTTAGTATCAGCTTGCTGAAAAAGGAAATCACCTTTAGGTTTCTAATATTAACGAGACCTTAGACATAGTTTGTTAATGGAATAATGGATTAGCACAACATGAATCTACATTTGATTTACTGACTTAAAAAGATCAAGAATGAAACCAACACACTGCATGAAGTATGCTTTAAACCATGTTTGAAAATCTAAATGAGGTCACGCCTGCTGTCCCTAATAACTACAGTTTGGCAGCAGTTCCTTAGTCAGATATCAGAGAACATACTGCATTTAATTATAATCTTGTTTAGTCACGATTCAGCCTTTGCAGGGCATTGGGACCATCTGTCCTTACCTCTCAGCATCAAGCTGCTGCTGGATGTGGCTGTGAAAGAGGCGCAGAAAGCGCAGGGCTGTGGGAGCCTTAACCTTCCAATAGAGCTTCTCCATGATGATCTTCTCCATCCTCATCATGTCAGACACAGTGAAGCGATTCTGACTGATACGGATTAGGTCATTGACCAGGGGCACGTTTTTCTCCTCTTCAGAGGACTTCACAGCAATGTAAAAACAACACAGACCCACGCAGGACAGGTGTTTCGGCTGGATCTATACAGCAGAGGACACAGAAATATGCTTAGAGAGATTAACAGAGCTGTCATCCGGATATGACTATCCAACATTACTGTTTACGAACCTTCATTACAGAGAGAAATCGATCCAGCACGCTGATGGCCAGAGAGAATGTTTCTGAGCTGAAGCCAAAGAACCTGGTCAAAGAATGCAGGTCCTTCACCTCCAACTCCCTTAGTCTAGCAGTCATCCTGAGGCCGTTGTCCTGGGCACCTTCTATAAGCCTCAGGCCGCTCAACTTTGGCTGGTAGCGGCCCTCAAGATCTGTCATAGCCTTCAGTTGAACTGCAAAGGGCAATGCTCCCGGCCCTGCTACTGTGTCAATCATCTGCAGAGGAATAGAGGTGGGTCATGAATACAAACGCTTACATTTTTACTCCATACTTGAATATTGATTCTGTGACTAAATATGGGTACTACAGGTAACGATAGTTTTACACTAATTATAATTAAAATAATTTCTTTTGTTTTTGACTACCATAACATCTACCAGTGTTTCTCTAACATTCTCAAAAAAATATCACTGAGCAAAACAAAACACCAACTTTTAATGTGTTACAGACAGCTTGTTTAGTTAACATATTACATTTAATGACTGGGTTTGAGTTTGTTCACAGGATATGTAGTCTAATTGAACCAAAATACATTAAAAATACTTGATAGTTTGTAGATGATAGCATGTTCTTGATCAATCACGTTGCACTATATGTGCACATATTTGTAAAGACTGGAAATTACACATTATATATGTTTATTACCCCCTATTTCCGAATCTCAGTAGTGTCCAGATTCAGATGAACCAGCAGGGGGTACACGGACACCACAGTTTAAGAATGACTGGCTTAGACGGCTTAAACGGTAAAATGAGTTGCACAAACAGACTTGTTGTTGTGCAGCTGTTCCTTTACAGACTTAAATCATGAACAATTAATACGCTTTATTATTACAAATAGTTTAGCAGTAGAGAAGTAAACTGAGTGGTTGAGTCTGGCGTGTTACCAACTTAGTAAGCTATCCAATAACAAGCCCCTGCCAGTTGTCATAGAACTAGACTCAACTGAACTAGATTGGGCCGGTACAACACGTAACACATAACAAGGCTATGACCGAGCGGTTAAAACAGTTTTGCAGCGTTCTCGTGCCATAGTGTTATGAAAAGTTTGTATGCTTCAGTCTGAATTGTTTGTTCATAACTTTTTACTGCAGGAGAGTAGGTCATGTGTCCGACAGCATGAGACTGCGTCATGTCGGGACATGTTCCTGACATACACGCCAATGGAGGGCTAACGCACCCAACACAAGGGTGTAAAATGACAACAAACCTAACTTTTAAATAATTAACAGTTTTAGTTACACAGTCAAATTAACGGCTTAAGCCTACAAAACTATACATTTGTTTTCAACGCGACAGGGGAGTGGCAAACCAGTTGATTTTTCATTAACGACACAGCTAAATCCGCTAACTGGAAGACCAAGCGCTTTAATTACAGTTACAAACATTTGTTACAGTTCGCTTATGTTCATTATTGGTGAACTAATGCCAGCAATAAAAACACTTTGAATGTATGTGGATTTAATAACATCTAACGGACGACGTTAGCTTGTAGGAAGATAGCTTACCTTGGTTCAAGTTACGGTGGTTGTTATGTTACGAAAAATGCAGCTGGGGAAAAATCCTCCGCAGGTTGTAAATTGGCGGATGTTGTTTATAAGAAATTACAAAAAAGTGTCAGTGTGAACTTTCATTAAAGAAAGTTTTAAGCATATATTAGTTTCTGCCGATGCACACCCCCCTACCCTTGGTGTAAGGCGACGGGGAAAAGGGCCGCTTGGATATTAATGCAAGAATAAAACCAAGCCCATGCCCCAACATACAGAGTTTTTATTGGACAGCAGCGGGTGACGTTCCTGATTCCAAGCGTCCATTGGATGAAATTCTGTTCAGTCATAAATAAGTCCCGCCTATAAAAAACCAATCTCTTGGCATGGAGGCAGGACATGACCGAGAACTGCTATGTGACCTCCTATTATGGATGGTAACATAATCACAGAAGATAAAGAGACTGAGATGAATTTTGAATTATGATACAGTGGGTTAATTGATTTATGGTAGAAATCAAGTTATTTTACCATTTTGTAAAATCGTGGACAAGAACAATTAGCTGACAATATTTCAAAATAAAGGGATAAAGAAATGAGAGCATAATCGTCAGAATTTTAACAGTGCGTGATTTTCTGTCGATTTCGTTTAGGGTGCACAGGCCTGGTGTTTCACTATTGTGTCACAACCTTTTGAACCGAAGCTGAATACCAACAGGTTTCTAGAACAGTCTGGAAGGAGCCTGGTGGCGTCTCTGGTTACTGCAGCCTGTTGTATGTGCACTTTTTATCTTTCAGGGTAATGATGAAAAGAACAAGGCATGCTTTCTGTAAAGTAAGACTTTAATACAGCAGGATATACAAATCCACAAGTGCTCAAACTGCTCCAACCCACTATGTAGATCACATTAAGATAATTTATCCTGGACTTTTCACATCACGTCTTTGTTTTAATTTCAGTCACAAGAAGTTTGTTTTCAATTTTAGGGCTGATTGTTGGTAGGATACTAATTTTATAATTATTAAATACAACCTCTGTACTATGATTGATTAAAGTGCATGTTATAATTAATAATATAAAGAACAATCCATGTAACATATAACATATATAATTTCACAGTGTACTTTGTAATCAAAAGCCACAAGCATAAAAGGTCAGATAAAAGGATATTTAGTACAAAAGAATTGTGTCTCTGCTGATAGGGTCTTTTCCATACTAAAGACATGCAAAAACCATGCTACTGAAGGCTGCTAAAAGTCCTGAAGGAGAGCATTTAACACACGGAAGACTTTGGGTGACTCATTTCCAGAGATAAAGGGTCATTTCTATAAAATTGTTAGTTGACACTGTAAAAATAATACACTTGACTGTTAACGTTTGATCATTTGCTGTGGTAGAAAGTCTTCTAATTCAAATTCCGTCCTGATGTTAAGGAGCACGCAGATGGTAGACTAAAGAAGCTATAAAAAGAGAGAGAAATCATGTCATTTATCTCCACCAGGCAGTGTACATAAACAATTGCAGTTGTGTGAGTTGCTATAATTTCATGGGCACCATAATTAATTCAGTTATCATTTCTTATTTGTTCTTTTTGTGAGTATGTTAACAGAAACATCACACAGATTTTCATAAACTACGAACATCTGAAACCCGTGATCTGATATGTCATGAGGATAACGGTCGACATATGAGATGCGTCAAAAGATAAGAACCATGAACAAAACCATAAAAATCACTGATGTGATGGGAAGCCCTGGAAATAGGCAGGAGGAGAGGGTCCAGTTGACCCCCATGTGAACTGATGTTTTATTCTGTCTGCATTCTGGATGAAAACGCAAACAAAATCAATTTGAATATTGCATTGATTGTTAAAAAATCTCATCTCAAATCTACCAGCAACTTAGAAAAGAGAATAATTGTTAGTATTTCAATGCATATTACAAAATATGTATTTAAAACATTATTGTAGATTTTCCTCTTGTGAATAATTACATATATACACAAACAAATCCATGTTAATGCATGTTGTAACTCACAAACATCAGTTCAAAGTCAGAAATTGACAGCCTCCTGCTTCCATTGAGACTGACCCATGTTTCACTGGGGAAACATAAACTTTGATTTACAACAACAACAGATGAACACACATTCATGACGTGACCATAGAATAACATGTTAATGCATTATGATAACAGTCAATGGATTTGTTATCACATGTCTAGCATAGTCAGCATTAGGGACTAATAACATACACTGACCATAGCTACCTTTCTGATCCATAAATACACAGTAGCTTACAGCCAACCAAAGTCGGGTTCACATTCATTTGTGCATTGTCATGGAGTTCACTCATACAATGTCGGTACAATGACAGTCACTTTTCCCATGCTGATGGATGACACCTTCCGGGTTTCCCTGGACGTTTGTCCCATAACTTAACTGAAAGTGGAAAAGCAAAATGACAACATATGGCAAAAGAAAGAAAATGCAGGTACTTAAGTTAAAAATGACTCAAATGGGAATGCAACATGGTTTTCATGAATTTTTTACTGTTTTCGGAAAATGACCTAAAAAACTGGATTTCTACTAATGCAGTGGAAACCAATTTCTGCCAAATTAGATTAAATCAATTTCATAAAATATGAATCAGAAACTAGAAACCACACAGCAGCCATGAAAACAACACTGAGATTTCAGCGTTGCTTTCATCGCTGCATCGCTGTGGCACGTAACACTCACATCACATCCAGCCTATGGTCAGACGGCTTTGTGTTTTTGTTACTCACTCATACAGAAAGCGGAGATGGACAAGTTCAGCACGGCGACTAGAAATTGCTAGTGTCGACAGCAAGAGGCCATCTCATGTCTATTCATGAAACCTTCAGCTTCAACACTGAGCATACATAGAGTACATACTGTACACCTACACTGTTACCTCAGCAACCAATGCAAATGGGTTCGTCCTACCTATCACCTGCCAAACACTGCAGTATGGGAGACCATGAAAATAACAGTGTGATCAGTTCATCCTAAAGGCAATCACATCTGCCTGCAGCCTGAGCATAATCTGGATAACAGTGACTAATCATAATAAAACAAACTGACTTATAGGTGCCTTATTTCAGTATCAGTTTTACAGTTTTGTTCAGATTAATTATAAATCTTTTTAAGGGCTAGCAAAAATGAGGCTACATTGGGTTTAAAAGTTAGAGATCAGTCCTCTTCATCTACGTACGGCTTGGCATGTTGAAATCAGATCTTTTGCTAAGTGAGCTGTTACTCTGTCTTAGTTCCTTACATAACCAGTTGAGGGCACTATGTAAGCCAATCCAGAGGCTATTTTTCATGGGCATATGAGTAGGATGTAGGAGATCAGGTTTAACCTCCTCATCATGCTTTGCTCATCTTTAAGGTGCAGACGTTACTATGGGTTAAACAGTACGTGGAAGAATCTGTGTGACGTGTGACACGAGACACGGCGGCGTGTAAACAGAAGCGCCCCTGCCTGAGATGCAGTCTGGCAGGTTAGCCTGTGGAACACAAGCATCAGACTGTGTCATGCAAGCTGTGACCTCTCCAACTGTGTCTGGGAACACAATGTCAGATTGAATCTATCCCTGTATCAGTTTCTCAGCCAATGTGGCTACTGGCAAGATAACACTATCACATTAATCACATCCTATACCTCCTCCCTCGCTATACTCAAAACTGCAGAGGCTGGTCTGTGGAATGCCATCAATGTGTGGTATGTATCCATTAACTTTTACTGGGATTAACATCGGCTGAAACCCGCTGTGAACATAGGAAGTTATATTGACCAGAGTAGCAGAAGTAGAGACTTACTTCTTCTTGTCTTTGTCCTTTTTGAAGGGTTGTGAGCAGCCCTGATAGGCCTGGCCCATCAGTGTCTCAGCAGCGACCTTTCTTCTGTTGAAAGCATTCATCTCCTCCTCCAATTCTCGTTTTTTCTCCTCTAGGTTCCTCTTCTCGTCCTGGTGCATCCGCTTGAGCTGCTCAAACCTCTCATGTAGCTATTGGATGATGTTGGGACAGGGACAGACGTGTAATACACACAAATGAAGGTATCATATGAAAAAGAATAAATTTTACTATTGTCAATCCTCACCTCTCTTTCTTTTTCTTTCAGCTCTGCCTCAGTCTCTTTCACTTTGTTGACAAACATTTGTCTCATATCTTCCTCTTTGTGCTGCAACTCCACTAGGAACTCCTTCCTCTTGGCTTCGTAAGTCTCTTGAAGGCTGAAGGTCAGGGTGTAAGCAATATTCAGACTTTACTGGTTTTCAAATAGAAAACTAGATGGAAAAATTTAACCATTTAGACTTTAGAGATTTATTTGCACCATAGCACTTCTTAGGAGCAGCTCTATGAAAACAAAAGAATGAAAAAAAGATTAAGACATTTACGATTTCAGGCTGGCTATAATTATAGACTTGGGATCTTCGTCCTCAATCAGGGCTAAATTGGTGTATTTCAGCCAAATTTATCATAGTTTCAGATCCAAATATATCAGTGTGCTATATGTCGGTAAAACACTAAGACTGCGTGTATTTATTTACATGCCACCATGTTATATTTATGTAGATTTATATCTTCTTTCTAATCATGTTTTTGTCATATTGAGAGTGGTGGTTGTTGGTTAGCGTTTGCACCTTTAAAACATAAATATGCCAAATGCATTACTGTAATTAAATGAACCTGAATGACTGGCTGTCCGGGTCTGAATCCTTGAAACCCATCTCCTCCAGCTTACAGCGACGGTAAAGCTCGTAATGTCGAGCATGTGTCTGCTCTCTTAGATCCTCCATGTTCACACGCAGCAGCATCTCCCTCAGCTTCACAAAATCACAGTGGCTTTCGTTCTCCACTGGGAAAAAAGAGACATTTGGAGGTTCTACATTTTTAGAACACTACTGTGCTGATAAACATACAGATTCAGAATGCACTGGAACGTCACTCACCCTGCACCGAACCCCAGGGGTAGAGCCGCGCTCTCATCATTTTATTCCCTACTTTAACTTCCTCTAGACTTCCAACCACAGCAAAGGGGAGATGAGCCTGTAATGAAAATGTTACACCTTGCATTTACACCCGTCTCCATTATCCTGATACATTATCCAGGTACTGGGGTCAAACGGTAACACAAGGTGTAAGTAAAGCCCAGATGGCATTCTACTCCACTGGTTTTGAGTGTTTGCAGAAGTCTCAGCAAATGAAACGTCAAAACCTTGCTAAATAAAAACAATTGCAAACTGTCGTTGATACAAACGATGTTGATTTTGCTGAAGTGACCCTTTAAGGAGCGGTAATGAACCCAAAGGTTTTTACTACCAAATGCCAGTGTTGTGTGTGTGTGCTTACGTTCATTGAGGAGTTTATCTCTGCAACAGCCTCATCCTCTGTAGGAAACTGGTATATCTGCACTCCGTTGCTGACCAGCTCGCTCATAATCTTGATCTTTAATTTGTGCAGTTCGCTCTTGGATACTGTATCGGACTTTGCAATAATCGGCACCACATTCACCTACAGAGAGAAAACACAACTTGAGTTTCAGACTGAGGTACGGGTAACATTGAGTGTAGACAGTGCCGTCACCTTGCTGTCCAGTTTCTTCATCGTGACAAGATCCAGGGACTTCAGAGAGTGTCCAGTGGGAGCGATGAAATACAGGCAGATGTGGATTCTCGTGTCATGGTAATTGAATAAGGAACGTTTTATTTTGAGCTCCTCTTCCAGGTACTTTTCAAATTGGGCATCAATGTAATCAAGAATGGGTTTGTAGCTGCACAAAGAGAAACAGGCAAAACATAGCTTAGTTAAACGGTGTTATGGTGACATGCATCAACAGAAGGAATCACACCACTCTCTGTCTTTTGAGGGATATTAGTATCATAGATACAAACTCTGAAACTCCAGCCCTGCAGCCAAGATTGTCCACTTTTCACACTCCCTGCTGTCTGAGCACTGACTGCTTGTTGAGATGGCGTTAGTTCAACTCGCTATTCACTTCCCCTTCTTCCCCTCCAGTCGGGAGAAAAACTGGACAGATGTGTTTGTCTATTCTGTATGCTGTATGTGTGTGAGGCAGATAGCAAATTGCTAATTGTAGCTTTGATGAGTGGGTAAATTAATTTGTAGTTGAGTCTAGTTTAAGGCAAACACTTTGGAATTTCATTATTTATTAGATAACCAGTGGGCCAACCTAGCAACCCATCAATGATTGGTTATATACCACGTAGATTGAGCACTTAAAAACTCATCATTTGTAACGATGCTGTGCTGAAAAAAAATCCCATCCATTTTTTTTTATATCTTTGCTTTGGGCCCTTTTGCATTAGTAACCCATTAAAAATAGATAATTTCACATACAACTAATCTAACAAAAATCTAATCTAATAACTAAGTTAAGCTCAGGAATTTTTGATTTCCCTTACTTTTGACTTACACTGAAGAAGCACAACGTAATAGTACCTTTCCTCTTTATTGATCTGGTCTCCAAACCCTACAGTGTGCACCACGGTCAGCTTCAGGTTGACGTTGCTCTCCTGCAGATCGTAGGTTTGGGGCCATAGGTGTACCTCATTCTGATAGTGGCTGGCTTCTTCGTTCTCAAACGTTGTATTGAAAAGAGTGTTCATTAATGTTGACTTGCCTATGCCAGTCTCACCTGAACAAAAAAAAAGAATAAATAAATACCATTTATTAAATAAAAGAAAGAGAAGATAATGCTCCAAAAATTGTAGCTTGGGACTGGAAAAGCACTAAAACCCACTTACCCACACAGAGGATGTTGAAGCAGAATCCCTGTGCGACGGATTTGCTAACCAGCTGATCTGGAAGACTGTCAAACCCCACATGGCCTCCGAGTTCCAGGTTGCGTTTCTCTTCATTCTGAGGTAGAATGAAACAGACGTGGAACATTTCCTCTCTAATCTATACATTTTTGAATTGAACAGCATTACTGCGTCGTGTTCTAAGCCTTTATCCCCAACTAGTCAAATGTTGAACCATAAGTATTCCTTTCATTGTAAATCATCCTCTTACTTATTAATATATGGGTGATTAATACTTAGTTAGTGTTTTAAAGTGGAGAGTATGTATTGCTTTAGTTTAACACTACTCATTTACGGATTCACTGCAGATCAGACTGGACGACAACTTTAATGCTCAATGAAAATGATCAATGAATAATGATTCAAGAAAAATGTACGGGTCAAATAATGTCAATTAGGGTGTTTTACTGCTCTTGAGTGTCAAAACAGGTCAAATTTGGCCCAAATGGTGTGTAGAGGTTAAACCACTGTTGGGAGATTGACTGAAGGCCAATACTAAAATCTCAGATTTCACAACTCAAAACCTAGATTTCACAAGCATAACTGCCGTGCTTCTCGAGCTGTCATAATTGTTTTGGTTTAAAGGAGATAATCATTCAAATACAAAGATGTCACCTGGGTACAAACACCAAAAATGATTGCACACTTTTCACCTCATCTTTTGGGTTTTTTTAAGGACCAGGAATACGGGACTGGTGTGTGCAGACCAGATCCATGAACAACATTCACTCTCTTTCTGCACTATCAGATAACAAACAATGAAAATATAACTCTTCATCTGTCTTACTTTGACTAGTAACCATTTACAGCTGTGTCTTAAATTGCAATATCACACACATATCCCTGCTGACAATATTGTGATGACTTATTAAAGTAATTACTAGTTAGTACGGGGAATTTCCACTTTGAATCAACTCCTTCTTGTCTCTATTGTAGTGAGAAACAACCTCTGCTGGACAAATACATATACACACATGCATCAACTATTCCATTAACAATCTCAATAATCTATTTTCTAAATCATTATCAAGGACAAGCCTTCATGATCATTCATACTGGAACAACACTGCTGAAGACACAATAAACATTTAAACTAGCTCCCTTGCTAACTATCACACCGTTGTTCTTTACATCGGCTGGAAGCTCGGAAGCCTCCACCGGATTCACCGTGGGACACTGGCATGCAACTAAAGGCTCAACATGAGGACCAAGATGTGTTCAATGCAACAATCATCCGTCCTCTCCCCCCTCTCTCTCTCACACACACGCACACGCACGCACACACAAAGAGCTCTTTATCTAGATGTTATTTCACAGTGTGGGAGGCTATCCAA
>OMNV01000558.1:0-17333 GCA_900303265.1 Brotula barbata
CCATATTTACTGACATCTTTAATGAGTCACCATAATGTTTCAAAAGCTCCATCATTGTCCTTGTCCCCACGATCAATGACATCAATGACTACAGACCTGGGAGTGACATCTGTAGTCATGAAAACATTTGAAATACCAGTGCTGGCTCTGAACAAAATATAACAGACCCCTAGCTGGACCCCCTATGGTTTGAGCACTGTGACAAGTATAGTCAGCCTCGCCCTGCACTTGGTCCTCGATCCCCCAGACCACCAAAGGAACTATGCAAGGATTCTGTTTGTGGACTACAGCTCTATGTTCAACACCATCATGCCAAGCTCTCCCAGCTGACCATACCTGAGTCCTTCTTCCACAGGATCACCAACTTCCTGACGGAGAGGAAGTAGCACGTGAGGCACAGAAAGCACATCTCAGACCCCCTGACCCTCAGCACTGGAGCCCCACAGGGTTGTGTGCTCTCCACTTCTCCTCTATTATCTACAGCAACAAATTCACCTCCATGGATGGCTCCGTCAAACCAGTGACCTCACACAGGAGGCCAACATCGACTCCATAACCAAAAAGACACTGCAGAGGATGCACTCTCTGCAGCAGCTTGACAAAGGTCCACCTCTCCTCTGCCATCACTGAGCCCACCATCACATCACCAGCCACAGCGTGGTTCCCCTCAGCCCTCCATCCGCATGCTGCAGCTCATCATCCACCACCTAAAGATCCATTTGCTGCAACCTCACCCTTAAGTCACTATTTACATCCATACACCTCTTACAGCAACAGAGACATTTTGGTGTCAACAGTGACAAGAAACCGAAATAATCCACAGCTCTACATCAAAGTCATTATGCATACATCACATTTTCTGCAAAATGACACTAACAAATAGACATAACGGCAAAAGAAGTGGATTAGCATAACAAATGGTAACAGGCTACTCAACAGTGATGTTAATCATGTCCAGTCTAATTCTATCTAACAGCACTCTGTTAGGATGGAACAAAAGAAGGAAATCAGAACGTACGATTTGATGTGATGATGCTGATGTTGACTGCGTTGCTGAACTGTCCCAATGCAGATTCACACCAATACACTGCATTAGTCTCCTTTAAGCTATTGATCCAGCATGGTGTTCCACTCCATGTTTGTCGGTTTGAACAATGTAGCTTGGGGTCATCAGGAATCATTTGTATCCTCCATTTAGTGGAGTTATCGTCACAAAATACTTGGATAGAATCAAGTAAGAAATGTTGCACTCTGCTGGGATTCACTGTGATGGACGCTGAAGGATGACCATCTACAAAAAAAAACAAAAAACAATGAAAGAGTCATACATAAAACACAGGTGACACAATTATCTATGGCTTCATTTGGGATTTTTCAGTATTTTTTTTCAAATTTATTGTGCCTGAAATACTATTTGGTGAGTGCCTCATATAATGGTGTGCACATGTTCCATCCCACATTATAATCCATTATGCTGAGTCGCATAGGAGTGATGCAGTCCTCTAACTCAATTCTAGTCCACTGGTAGTACTCCCTAAATAACATGTCTTCCATTTTGTACTTGCATTTGGATATGACCATAAACGAGAGTAATGTCATTTAGCTTGTTGTGTTTTCATCAACTCATATGTGAAACAGAGTTGGATGCTGCTGTTTACAGTGTACAGCAGTCCTGTAGGAAAGCGAGAGATACCAAAAAAGATTCAGCTGTGAATGTGACAGTGGTGACAGTCAATCCCATATACCATAATAGGTATATGGGATTGATGTACATATGGAAGAGTTGCCCATAAATTTTTGAGTTAATAAATTAACCATTCACTAACCTCCCGACCAGATAAACTTCAGTTCGCTATCATAAGTGTAATACAGCGGGTCTCCTCTTCCAGCCCTACACATGTATCCTGCTGTGTGTGTTGGTCCAGGAACGATGTAGGAATCCTCTTCAGTTCCATTACTTCTACCAGGTAGCAACTGATAACTGTAGGAGCTTTCTGGTGGTTTGGGAACAGCTTTATACCAGTAGAACCTCCATCCTGCAGTTGGAATATCTAGTTTGCAGTTCAGAGATACTAAGGCCCCTGGACTCAGCCACAGGGGGGAGACAGTGAGGACAGGCTTGGGATTATCTGTGGGAAAAGACATCTCTCAGTCAGTCTCAGCATTGCCATCATCGTCTCAGAGACAAATCCTATATCTGAAATTGATTTGGATTCAACATCTTATAACATCATTCAAAAATGTTATGTCCCTACAGAGCTGATCACTCATCCAATGGCCAACACCAGAAAGTGTCATCTGATGACACCATTCCAAATATAAAAAATGATATAAAAATGACATGAATAAAAGTTTTAGATGGTCTAACTTACCTGATACTGTCACTCTGATGGCATCGCTCCACTCTGTTGATTCCCCTCCAACTTCACCTTTACACCAATAGTCTCCAGAGTGGGATGAAGAAACACTGCCAATCCTGTATTCACTCTTTTCTGGAGGTTTGTTTGAGCTGTTTGTTTTCCATTTATATGCCCACTCATTGTCTCCACCTCCATGGATCCTACACCTGAAAGTGACTGTCTCACCACTGTACATCTGAGGCCAATTGGGTTCCAGACTCACAACAGCCCTATTGGGAACTGTCAACATAAACATACACCATAAACACACAAGTAGAAATAGAAAACCACAATAGTGACCATAATTGTTTAACTGTTTTGTTTAGTTTCAAAATCACCAGTTTGAACAGTGGAGACTGCATTTGAGGAGATGACGAGTGAATTTCCTCTGTCTACTGTGCACCAGTAGAGACCTCTTTTGTTGACCGTGATGACAGGTCCATCATTCGTCAGAACATTTGCTGCAGAGGCTGCAGGTCTCCAAAACCATTGATAATTCCAGCCTGCACCGGCACTTACGTTGCAGTTCAGTGCCACAGTGCCTCCTACTGGTATGACTGCGTCACCAGGAATGATTTGTACCAAGGGCCTATCTGTTTATGACACATAATGGCACTTCTGTAAATCAAGCACATCTTCAACATTGCTTCAGACATTGGACAAGTGAGCTATGAATACACATGTTAGTGCAATGCTAGACAAACGTCAGACTAGACTAATACAGTGTATACTGTATATATATCTTTATATAGAATTTATTTGTATTTGTGTGTCTGTTGAAAACACTCTATTGTTATTTTCATATTTAGTCAACTTAATTATTTACAACGATAGATTCATTTAAAATATGTATTCCTTCCTTCCGCTAGATCCTCCTTCATCGATGGCAGTTCAATGTAAGCCTATGCATTCAAAGTCATTATAGCTTGAGCAACACTCTCGGAAATAAGTGCCAAAGTTGATAAAATACAGTATTAGTAAAAATTACATTGGTGACTCACTTACCTGATACAATTAGATTAACTTTGTTACTCTTTTTCTCTCTGTATCTGTGGTATTTATGATCACCAAAGCATTGGTATTCACCACTGCGGCTTACGGTCAGTTCAAGCGGGAATGCTGAAGCTCTGATCAATTCATAGCCTTTGTGTTTGATGATGTAATGCCAGTCATCCGTATTTCCCTCCTTCATGTCACATATGAATTCAACAGTCTCTCCAGAAAAAAACTCAGTGTAGTTGGGCTTATGGATCAACACAGCATCTAGAACCCCATCACAACAAATACAATTAGAAGAAAAAAGTAAACAAAATGGAGGGAGGTTTTGTTTTGATATAATAGTCATGTACATGGTTGTGACTAAACTCGATCCGTCTGGTGTGAATAACCAAACAGCAGCAAAGGAAGAAAATTGCGTAATCACCTTCAGCAAGTCCAAAGGAGAGGATTGTATGCAGCACTAAAATAAGATTGATTATACATAAGATGTTGTCAAAATACAGAACAGTTTCAAACAGACTTATAATAACCTGCAGTATTTAACTTCTCAACAACAAACAACACAAACTACTGATATTTTGTTTTTTTCAGCACAGAATCTTCACTCTGCACCATTCAAACAAAGACATTTACTGATGTACTCACAATACAATTCCACAACAGGAAGCAAGGTGTGTCCCATCATCACATCTGGTATTCACCCTCAGGTATTTACGCTCTCACATTTATCTAAGACCAAGTAATGATCGAATAAATGGCGGTGGCAACACTAGATTTTACCAAACTGCCTCTGGGCTCTCCACTTTCTTCCTCTTTTGCGAAGCTTACACAATGTGTCAGACAGATGAACATGCCCACATAACGACGTGGATTCCTGACCAAACCAAGTTCTACGAGTACAAGGAAGAAACTCCCCAAAAAGATCTTAGCATGAAGGGAAAAAGGGAAGAAACCTTTTTGTCTGTTGCCATTGGCTGCGCTTACCATAAATGATGAAACATGGAATTACTTCATACATGCACAGTTCACATGACTCAACCAATAACCAACAGAATACCGCTTATATCCCATATTTCAGTGATATTGCCGTAACATTCACTGTTTTTACATTTTCGACTTTTTTTTTTTTTTTTTTGCCATGGTGCCCACAAGAGAAGCTTCATAATATGTTCTGATTTTCATGCTTTCAATTTTTGTACATGGCAAAGATGCATTTTAAGCTGTAAGAGCACAAAATGATTTCCCTCATCTAAACAGGTAACATGTTGTATTCATTTATCGTGTACCTCTTTCTCAGGTGTGTGTCAGAGAGCTACTGCTGAAGCAGTTAGCAAGCAAGAATTGCAGTTATAACAACTAAATATGATAAAATATGCAACTCACTTCATAATAAACAAGCCAAATACAAACGCTAATACAGAAACAAATATCATATCCCGGCATAGAGAAACGACAAATATTACATTAGCGTCTCAAATCATTTTTGTTGCTCTGCTGATACTTTCTGGTTCCAGGATCTTTGGCCTTGCCAAGAGACAGTGTATTCTCTGGTCTATTGGTGGCACTATCCATCCTCTTCGTCACTCTCACTCACTCCCTTGAGAGCAGGAACGCCCTGGGCTTTCTGGGTGAGTCTGCACATATTGGATCATACTGTAGACTGTCTCCACAGCTCCTGTGGTCTTGTTTCCTTGGTCACTCTGTTCCACATTTGCATCAGCAGGTCGTACATTTAATATGCTGTAGAGACTATGTGCTGTCACCGCTGGCTTGTCACCCACATTTTCATATTCGGCCTCAGTTTCGCTGGACGAAGCATCTTCTAGCACAGTTTGGGGATGTGCCTCTGCCTCTGCTGATACACTTGGTATTGTTAAGGGGACAGGATTCTCTTCCTGAAAATCACAGAAAACAACAAATAAACAACAAATATGATTTCATTAAAGCGCAGTAATTTTTGAACGCTATTGAATATTATATAGCAGGACAGTATGATTACATGCTTGAAAAACAATAACGCTTTTTGTAACTCCAATAAGTCCTTTAACCCATTAACAGCAATTCGGTGTAACAGTATGTCAGTTGTGATCGAATAATGCGATCCCTGAGCTCACATTGTGTCACACTCATCTGTCAGTGCAAATGTCTTGTGACGTATCTTCTGTCTGATTTAGTGTCCACTGGATGCAAAAACTTTTTTGCTTGCCTTTCAGGGTGAACAAACCGACAAAACAAGTTTTCAGCTGCCAGCCTGAGGCCAAAATAAATGGGTACTACAGCAAAAATGTGTTGCTGCCTCTCAGGGCTTCTGTACAAAATGGATGAGTGAGAGTAGATTATGTATTTCCCCCAGGCCACACAATATTATTTCTGCGTGTTTCCGGGTCCATTGTAGGTCAAAGCACTTTAAACAGAAAAAATACTCAGGAATCATTGTAATGTCTGAGTATTTGAATTCTCAAACAGAGGGTGCGAGCCTTATTTCTTTATCAATATAGCTTACCTGAGGTTTTTTATGTCTTGAAATGAAGATTTTCCAAACAGTGAAGACAGTCAATGAAATGATGAATGCAAACACAAATATTGCCATAAACACGATCCCTGTCATTAGTGTGTAAGGCTTTTCCTTGATTTTGAGATGAATTTTGTTTAAGCCTGGAAAAACATGAAACGAAGAAGAAATAAGATGACTCAAAGAAAATAAATAAATCATAAATCTGATTAATATCTTGTGTGGAACTGTAATGACGTAGAAACAATAAGCAGTACTTACAAATTCCTTCTAGGCTTTCAGAACCGTTGTTCTCACTGACATAGTTGTTACCTCTACAGGTAATTTTTTTGTTGTCCGTGGTGATGGTGATGTTGACCTTGGTGAATGACCTCTGAGATGTTGTGCACCGTTTTCCGTCACACAGAGACAGGGCCCAGTCTTTCTGGATGGAGCAGTTGACTGTGATGTTACAGAATCCATTAGACAGGTTGAAGTGCAGCACGGACTTCAAGATGAACGGTGTGGGAACAGCCGCTGTAATGCCATCCCCAGGAAGATAAATGACAGATAAGGATTTGATGAGGAATTCACCGTATGTTATTTAGGATCAGGGGCGCAGCCAGGGATTTTGGGCCCCATGAAAACATATCACATTTGGACCCAACACCACACGCCAACCCTGCTGTAACCACATCACCAAGACCCAATCGACACATTCAAAACTTTCACATCCTAATCAAAGTTCCAGCCACAACCATTTTTTGACTTAAATTAACAGCATGCACCACGGAAAAAAAAACAACAACTGAATCCTGCTGAATATTTACCTAAATTACCTGAGCAATAGATTTGATCTTTTATTATTATATTTATCAAGTTTATTGAAATTGTTTTCATCAGCCCGGGTTTCTGGTGAACTGAAACACAAATGTCAACAGCATGCTTTGATGTGACCGTTAAAAAAGGCTGGCGCCAACCCACAAATTGCTGTTGGCTATAAATTCCAGCTGATGAGCGGCCATTCATATAATCATCTGATTCAAGTACATAAGGAATTAAGTTAAACAACGTACAGCCTTCGCTGTCCATTTCATAATTGGTCATAATTTTTATGAAAAATATTAAGAAGTCTATAAGTAAACCTATTAGTTTGTGCCAAGTTCTTAGATGTACAGGCTAAGAGGATCCATGCACAGAATTAAGCAGTGCTTAACACTTACCTTGGACGATGAGTCTGTGGGTCTCCGATGAATCAGTGTAGTTCTGATGAGTGACTGTAATCCTGTAGTTGCCACTGTCTGTCTCAGTCAGGTTGTGGACACACAGCATCAGATTTGTTGAATTATAATCCACTTTCCCCTTGAAGTTTGGGGTGATTTTATTATCAAGAGTGATACGTTGTCCTTCAAAATTCCAGTAACCGCTTAAAGGATTTGATGACTGTGTAACTTGAAGACATACCGAGCTGTGTTTCAGCTTATAATGCATCACTGTTGGCTCCCCTGATATGATTCCTAAATATTATGTTAAAATTAAAATGGATTAGTTTGGAGTTGAGCGTTGATCATGAATAATCAGTCATTTGAAAAGGAGAAGAAATGTTAAATATAGATAAGACCCAATGTTTCACTGCCAAAAGAATATACATACAAAAAAAATCATGCTGAGGAAACGGATGTGTAAATTTAGCAACCAAACACAAACATGACATAAAAGAAACAAATAGGCAAAAAAACGAAATTGTGGCAAATATAGAATATATGATCATTTCTTAAATTCAAATTTAGCGTAACAAAAATATAAACATTTACGATTCTATTGTCTAGTAAATAAATTGCAGCCCATATCCTGTATAAAACCACACACACACTAAACAATTTTCTACGGAAGTGTGGAGCTAACAAAATGAGATTCTTGTTCTAAAAGAACATTAAAACGGTGCTCTGATTCTGCAGCTAGCTCTACAATAGCAGACTATTTTTTCTCAGTTCAACTTACCTACAATAACACAACAGCTCAGAAGAAACATTTTTAATTCACGACTGTCTGCTCAATGCAACGTGTATCCACTGAGAAAGATAAAATGTTGAAACAGGAAACAGAAAAAAAAGTCTGTCAACCGTGAACGTACAGTAGCTCTGCAGTACCAGGCGTCGAATGTTGAACATAATTGAATGCATAATTTCACACAGGATATTTAGATGGATGATAGATTTATTTATAGCTTTCAGAGAGTTTAGATGATTTCTTCAAATATAACAATTGACAATGAGTAACTCAGTAATAATTGAGTATACCATGTAGAAAATGTTAAATCTGACGCTGATGCCCCATCCTCCTCCTCCACCGAACTCACCACAACATTTTTTTTAAAAAGCATTACTGTAACCACATGGATGTGTTGGTTATATTTTTCAATAGAATTTAAAGTAAAATTATATGAAGCTGGACCCATTGGTGGTTACTCCAGACTAAAATAAGTTAATTATTCCTTCATAACTCTGTTTTCTGTACACATTGTTGAGTAAAGTCATAAGTTGAGCATGAACTATTGTGACTAAATTTGCATGTTTTCGCATCTGATGTTCAAATACCTGAATGAGTCAAGAAACACAGATCTGTAAATGATACATTTATTAAAAGAGGTACATTAGCGATTAGACCAATGAGCTTCCAGTATCAAGAGTCAACCATATACAGTAGACAATATAAACAAGCACAATCTTCCTCCAGACATGAAACTGAAATATTTTCAGCTACTTAAATATTCACTAGGAGCAGCAAAGGTGTTACTTATTTTTACAATAGAATTATGATTCATACAGATTATGGTACTTTTAAATTGATAGTAATGAGGTGCAGTATTTTATTGCCTTAACAACCCAAACTGGATGCTAAAAATACCTGACATATGGTATGTGATGAAAATATATATGCAGTGGTACATTTTGAAGGGGTAATTTTAAAGCTACTTCTATTTTTGGCAAAGGTTGGGGGATGGGCGGTGATATTTTGCTTTTACATATGATTTAAATATTCCTAACCAGACTCTTTGGTCTGCTGCTTGTGCTTCTGTAAGACTGTGTGATCCTATTGAATTGGATTGTATTGTTTCATATCGTCCAGTCAGTTCAAATATTGCAGAATATGTTAATGTATTGTATTATTTTTCAAATTGATTCAAATGGATGATCCATGTTGCACAAATGTTTCAGAATTAATTAATCGCATTGTGCTGTATGATATTGTAATGTTATTGTATTGTATCGTATCATATGATGTATGATCTGTAATATGTTACCGTCCTGTGCTGTATCATACTGTATTGTCTGGCATATCTTACTGTATTGTAGCACACAGTACCGTATCATATTGTATCCTATCAAATCGCATCGTGACATACGCTATGTGCACATAAACGCATATATCACTAAAATCCTGATGATCCATTCTGTCGGAATATAAATTCAGTAACATAGCTTGTTTTCATTTTAATGAGTCACTGATTTATTGCTGATGATACTACCCTGCCGTCCAATATACGTGTTTAATACATAAAAGGCAACAGAATGGACATGTACTGGCACAATCCACAGACATTTCCACAACCTTTGTATAAACAAAATGACAGCAGTGAAGAAAATATGTGTACTGTACAGAAATACAGTACATATTAACAGCCATTAACATGGCATAGCAAAAAACAAAAAAACTAAGAAAAAAGCAGCGCTGTGTATCAAATGTCAGAAATAAGTCAAGAACAAAGGCCATTATTTGGGGAAAAAATATTTTCTTACACACTGTATACACACACACACACACACACACACACAGTAAGATGCTTGTGGAAACACAAGCACATGCGATACACATCAAAATATGCCCATTTGTAAGAGTTTACAAGGTTTAGTCATTTAATATAGTGCATGAAGTCTTCAATGTTAGTTCAGTTACCACATTTCCATCAAGTTAAAGTGCTCTTAGTAATATTACTCAGTATTTCATGTGAAGACATTCATGTCAGAGAGCAGAAATGCCAATCAATATATCTATGTGCAATAATTAATCACATTGTTAGAAATAATGGAGTTTCCCAAATATCATATATTCCTTTGAAATCCATTAAGAAAGAAATACGCTTCCAGTATTCCAGGTATGTACCATGAATGATTTCATTAGTTTGAACAAACAGTACTGTGATTCAGTAATTACATCCACATCAGACCAACAGTTTCCAACATCCTCCTGCTACAGTATATCAAGTCTTTCCCCAAGTGACAAATGTTATGTTAGTTATAGTATACAATAGTTGAAGGTTGAAAAACATTCTATGGGTAATTTGTACTGTACATTTATCCTGTTAAAACTGGGTATAGACAATGTTGTGCGTATGAGTGTGAGTGTGGTTGTTCTGTCGTTATCTCACTTTCACTTTCAGTTCCTGTTTTTCTGTCTCATTCTCTCCCCTCACACATTACTTATTCGCACACTAAGTGGGCTGCTATCTCTGACCCTTCCCTTGTCCCGCCCTCGCTCCTCCCCTCTGTAGCTCTCCTCCAAACGCATCTTTTCTGGATCCGTGCCCTCCTCCTTGCTGCTTTTTGAACGGAGTACTTCCAATTCCAGACCTGACATTGCCTGCCTGAAAAGAGGCGGAGTTTTGGTTTTGGCCACTTTGTCAAAGAAAGCAAAATCAGCCACATATTTCCCTGACGGGGACAGGGAGATGACAGGTGGGAACTCATAGCCCCAGAGGATCTCGTCTGGAAGATAGGAGGTTCGAACCTGGCAAGTGGCAGACGTTGGCTCTACCGTGGCGCTCATGATCACCAGAAGTTCAAAGTCAGCGAGCTCTGGGTCTGTCCATCCTCCACCTAGGGGATACAAGCAAGACCAGAAGTTATCATATGAGATTCCATTTGTGCCAAAAAATAGATGTTTGCCATGCATATCACGTTTGTCTCTGCACGTTGATCTGTTCAATCTTGTCACTGATTCACTGATAGATCTTGTTCAGAGACCTTCATGGTGTGTCATTCCTATCTAAATTATGTCAAATAATCTCAATCTGGATCAGAATTATACATTGAAGGACTTTGTGAGCAGCTGAAGAAAGACACACACAAGCACAGGCACACACGTACATACTTTTACACACACACACACACATTCAGGAATTTCCAAAGCACATCAACCCCCCACCCCTACACATATTCAAACACATATAATACATACTGCAGTCCTTCCTAAAGCTGAATACACACACAACAAGTAGAACCTCCTTGCTGCTCTTTATGTTGTGTGTGCATACAGCGAGGTGTAAACGTGTCATTCACAGATATATTTATATATGTGTGTGTGTGTGTGTGTTAAACACATGTAGCCTGTGCACGTCATTCATAAATGCAGAACACACAAAGGACACGGAACACGACATATGCACTCAAACAAACACACACCTGCATCAACAGGCCTCACTCAGAATGCAGACTTTGGTCATCTGTCTAAACAGTCCTTACCGTAACCCAGACCCAGTACCGATCTCAAGAGGGCAAAAACACCAGGTTTCGCAACTGCTTGGAACGTGGTTGAGGGTTCAACGCTAGACTGGCTAAATTGTAGGCATCACAAGAATCTCCACCAGTGTGGTGGCCAACGTTGCTCTTGTTTGCGTTAAATGCCAAAATTTCTTTCTAAGGCTATATTGATTAATGATATTTATGTTAAAAAAAAAAACAGTGACAAAATATTTTCGTTAACAATCAATTTTACCGTAACGACAACAGGATAATGAACATGATTGTTGTTGACATAAAGGGGTCAAAACCCCACACGGGTAGAAATAATAATAAAATAAATAAGTATAATATAAATCATAAAATGATAATATATTAGAGAAAAATATGTATATAAAATATATATACGCTCTGTCCTCCATATTAGGATTGATTCATTGAATAACATAAGACCTAGAATATCCACATATCTGACCGAACTTACATACAAGTGAGTGATATGTATAAGACTAATGAGCAACCGCGTAGCTGTGGGTGGGCCACTTAGAAGGCTTCTTGATGGACCATCCACTGAATAGCAGTCAGTTAATACTGTTTCAATTACATCACCGTGGAACCAATAAAAAACCTGATTTCTTTCTTCCTGTTTACATATAATATTCATCATCATAGGTCAGATTTTTTGAGTTGCAGTTGCAGTTTATTGCGTAAGGGCCAGATTGTGATCAGCCCGTCTCTCTGTCACTCTTTGTGCACTGCATTGAGACGATTTAGGTTAGGTTAGTGACAAAAAGACATCGTGAGGAGCAGGAGGAAGAGAAATCAGCAGCTCAAGTTCAGCCGTCTCTGTCCACAGAGACACCGACCCCTACGTCAGTTTCTCCTGACCTGGTCCAAAGTAATGAGACCGTGTCATCGTAGCAGTCACGGACCCTCTCCACATCAGGAGCAGTAGCAGTGTGAGAGTTAGCTTCCGATTCTCCAACAACTTCCACAGTGGATATCCAGTATGTTGATATCTGTCAGCCGTGTGGTTGAGTAAGTGTCAGTCTCTGTGTGATGCTGTTATTGTTCCTCTTGGTGCCTGTAACGTTACTGTAACGTTACCTATGCTGAGGTTTGTTTACTAGTAGTAATGTCCTCATTTAGCTAACATTGGTGTTTGAGAACCTATTAAGAAGGATCGTTTTTAGGGTTAGAGAATTTGACTAAATTTAAAATAAACCTAAACCTAAAATGAAAGCACCGCTAAAATGAACATTAAAATTAAGTAATATGACATGGGTCAACCATTACAAGAAAAATCTGGAAATTCCATTGAAAATTTTGATGGTTGTCCTATATTCAAGGCAACCACCACTACAAACTACTTTTTTTCGGCATGACTAACCATGTTTTCTTTTAAACCACAAAAAACTGTGGAGCTTTGAATGAACTTACCCATTCTAAACAGCAGAGAAACCACTTCGCAAGAATTCACAGAATTGCTACATTAGCCAGTTATCAGCTATCAGCCAAGTTTCCTGGAAATAATTGGCAGTTGACTTGTGACTTGACTGTGGTGCTCAGCGTTTGAACAAGGTACTAACTGAAGTCACTTCTGTTACCACCTTTGTGCGTGTGCAGAATATGTGTATGTGAATAAGACAATGTGTTCACATTCCAGCTCAGTGATTTGGACCTTTGGATTCCTCTACTTGAGAACATCTCCACAGTGGTTTCTCATTTTGATTCCTTAGCTCATTGACTCATGACGATTCACACATTGTTACACTGGAAACTAGTGTTCATTGTTCCTAGCTGAGCTGTTTCTCTGCTCTTAAGTTTCTGTACACCTACGAGACACAAGAAAAGCGTCACAGGGGTTTCTACCACTCTGAAGAACTTCACAGAAATACACTTTGTGATGAGTAGTGTCATAAATGGTCAAGAGGACCATTGTACTGAATTTGTCAATTTATTTTAGCACCTATGTTTGAGCTGGTGAGGTCATTTTTGTGTTCGGTCATTGTTTTTTTTAATTGCTTTGATCCCAATTTCATTGTATCCTGTACAATGACAATAAAGCTTTCTGATTCTATGTGTAGATGTCCGGGGTTATCGATAATATGTATTTTCAAGACATCCAGTGAGGTTGATGGATACCTCATTTGTCTTCATTTATGTCTGTTCACACACTTGTTTTCCTTAAAAATATTGATAAATAGATTGTTTACATTAGAATAATCTTTGGGCGCCGTGTCACAAAGATGAAAGGGGATAATAATAATTTACCAAGGAATACAGACAATGTAATGATGGCTACGGGGCACATTCGTACGGCATAAGGGATAAAATGAATGCATTCAAAAGATTGGGTTTGTCAGTTCAGTCCAGGGGAAGTCAAAGAAAGCGGAAACCCTGCAGAAATGGAGCAGCGATCAGTGTCTGTCAGTACTGATGCTGAGTTTGTTTCCAGTGGTGAGTTCTCTGCGCTGCTGTAACGGGATCAGTGCAGGCTTCATGTCAGCACCCCAGACTGTATGCCATTGTCCTCTAATGAGGGTTGTCTCTGGCAATGTTTCTCACACACATTCCAGCCAGACAAACCTTCTCCTCTGGTGCCAACTCAGCCCAACTCTGGACAACCAGAGGCAGCCAAGCATGCAGCACATGGCTAGAAATACCCACACCTACATACATAGTACATTCAGTCATACACAAGAGACGCAGGAATTCCTTCATTTTTTAATCTGATATCCGACTGACTGCCAACTGTGGCCATTGATGGAGTATGAGCTAAGCCATGGTCTTGATAAGCGAGTTGTGATCTCTACCTTTTGCTGCCCAGGCTCTGAGAGGACTGTTTTCATCTATGATGTGGTAGAAGGTGAGGGGGATGATGAGAAAGGGGCTGTCACTGGATGTGTCCACCTGGAAAGGCACATTCCTCTGGTCCAGTCGAACAGTCTCGCCTTCCTTTGTCAAGGACGTCTGAAGCAACTTCCCCGTCACCTGGGAGCCAAGATGGAGTCAGTAAATGTTGCCAAGAGGTTGAGGAAGGCATCCTGTAACCAAAAGGCCCCAGGTTTAATACCTGCAATGGCCAATGTCCTTACTCAATGTTTGCATCTCCATTAGTTAAACTGTCAGGTACAAGCCAAAGATCTCCAAATCAGCACATACCGAAGGAAACAACAGGAAATAGAACTGTTGCCTGCAAAAGGTGTCTAACCACACAGGAAACCAATCAACTTATCAGCAATCTAGATTATTCGGGGTAGAAGTCATGCTGGGACAGGGAGAAAGACATGAGAAAGACATGACTGAAACTACTGAACAATGCAACGTGGATGCAATATCACAATCAGATATAATAAATTCTGTCCCCATGGTGCTTTTGTTGTCATACCTGGCATCCTAACAGTAAACTTTTACGCATGTTGGCCACTCGGATCATGAGGCAAGGGTGCCCCTCATAACTTGACACAACAGCGTGTTGACTAAACTTCACAGTCTCTCCTCTTTTCTTCGGACGAGCCACCTAGAAGAGATTATATGAGCACAGCGTCCCAAAACTCAGGATCAAATAAAAGTCCATTAATAATTACAGATTTCCTTCCTCACTGTGTAAGATAACTAAATGCACAAATAAGGAGTAAACCACTGAATGACAGTGTTTCATAGATAGGAATGAGAACCTGTTAGGATAACTGATAACTGATTGCTATGATACTTGGTAACTTTTTGAGTTCTTAAAGTTGAAGCATTGTAGCAGACTGCTGAATGGAAGCTGTATCTGGTTATACCTTTGCTAGGAAGGTGCCCGTGATGAAGATTTCCATCACCATGGTAACTACTAGCTGGAAGATGAGAAGGACAATGGCGACAGGACACTCCTCTGTGATGCAGCGAAAACCATAGCCAATTGTAGTTTGAGACTCCAGGGAGAAGAGGAAGGCTCCCGTGAGGGTCTTCACCTCCATCACACACGGTGTATGGTTGGAGGGTGGGTCGAACTCTGCAGAAAAGTGGAAGAAGAATAGATTGAGATTGGGCACTGAGAAAAGGTATAAGCAAGTTAAGCTTCCAACAGAGACGCATTCTGCAGCCTTACATATTTTGCACGTCAGCAGAAGATACTGGTCAACTTTTACTGTCACAGTTAGAACCCATAGGAATGTTAGTTTTCTTGCAATTACAAGAATGCGAATAAATGATCTCAACACACTTGTATTTTTTAGTAACAAAAAGAATAAAAATCTGAAGGAAATAAATGGTTTTATGTTAAAACTGAACAGATAACATACTTGTTTCCTGTTGCTTACCCAGTAGGTCTCCATGAACCAATGCTACCAGGTACCAAAGTACTCCAAACAGGAACCAGGTCCCAGCAAAGGTGGCCGAGAACAGGAAGAACTTGTAGCGCCATTGCATGTCCAGGAACGTTGTCCACAAGTCACGAAGGTAGAGAGCCCCGCGTCCACTTACATGTTCGATGCTAACATTGCTTCGTCCGTCTTTGGAAAGGACCCGCCGCCTCCTTCGCAGAGCGCTGATCCCTGTAGTTCCATTTTCAACTCCTGCCCCTGCCCCTCCAGTCCCCCCTGTGGAACCCAACAGGGGTTTGGTGATGTCAGTTTGTGTCTGGGAGTGGCATACTTTCTGAGGTGATGAGCCCTCTGAGGAAGGCGGAGTGGCTGAGGTCATGGCTGTCACTCTAGGAGGATGGAGACCACAGGGCAGAGGTAGGAGGCGAGATCAACCGAGCAACACGTAAGTGCAAAGGTAAACGCAAAAGGAGAAAATATTGAGCACCTATATGAGAGAAACAGTGGAACATCAGGGGTGAGGAAGGTGAGAAGAGAAGAAGAGGACAATTATAAATGTCACACACGAAGCACATTTTTTTCTACTGGACACATGCAACTTTGTAGCTGTCCATGGTGGTCCATTTAATCCAGTTTCTCTTTTCAGTGGAAGCAGCTGGCCTTGTCAAAATAAAAGCCCCCTTTCAGCATGAAGGCACAGCTGCCCTTTCACATTAAAAGCATCCCACTGCTGGCACATTCACATGTCTGTTGCACATGACTACAACTGAATTAAGATGAGGAGGCACCAGTGCCACTTATTCCACATGAGGAACTTACAAAAAATTTTAAATTTTGTCTGTGTCTGTGTATACACTGTATATCACACATTGGAAACTACTCCGGTATCTTTACTATATATTTCTGGAAATCTGATCATGTGTTCAAGAAATCAGTTTTCAGGCTGCAGGAGAACTAACTACAGCCACGTATGCTCTATTGTGTGCAAACTGCATTCTATGAGCAACTGCCAAGTCAGGGTTAAATTAGGCCTAACCTGGACAATGGGTGTAAATGCCTTCACAAGTACGGAATCACTCAAGCCCAATGTTGTTGTTGGCTTGTGTGTCTGTGTCTTCTGTGTTTGCTAAGTGAGTTTGTGTCAGAGAATCATGTGATTTACAGTATGTGGGACAATATGTAGTAAGTGTCTATGGGTGTAAAGGACTGAATGAAAATCAACCCCCACCTCTGAATGCCAAGGATACTGATTGTCACTGTACGGGTCATTCCCCGTGTACCCTGGCCAGTGTTATACTCATTTGGGTTGCAGTTTTTCTTTGTCACCATCTTTCTTTTCTTTCCCTCCTTCGTTCTCTCTATCTCTCTCTCGCTCACTCGTGTCGGCTAAATAGCTCTTTTGTCTCAAACTGCCTCTGCTTTCCGGACCTAATATAACAAAACCAAAAACAAAACAGCTAAAACAAAGCATGAGAACTAAAGCAATCTGATATACTCTGTCCTCTCTAACCCCCCACCCCCCCAAGCCTCCCCAGCCCGTCTCTCTCACACTGAGTGAATGAATAGAGATCTGTGTTGATGTCTGTGCTCTGAATACTAAGATGGAGAGGGGAAG